>JABFOV010006623.1:0-10428 GCA_022817685.1 Aradophagus sp. ZL-2020
TGACAATGTACTATTTAAATTGAATATATTTTCTGATATCGCAAATATATAAATTCATGTTCGATTGACATTAAATGGTCAACATAATTTTTGGTGCTAACATAAAATACGCATTTTTCTCGGTGTAAGATACGTTCTCTCAAATTCGAGCAAAAACGCAATTTTTAGCCGTGTAATTTAACAAGTAAATTAACAGTCAATCGAAATTTCATTCTCGCGCTCATGAAATTGCACGTTTAATTTATCAAAGGTAATTTCTCGATAATCAACGAAATGAAATCGAACTTGTAGAAAAAAGGTACTGCAAAATTTAATTTGAAACGTCAAGATAAAATAGAATAGTCTTGTTTGCGCCTGAGATATAAAGAAAATAAAATGGCGAAAAAAGTTGACGAAAAGAAGGATGGAAATATTTGATCGCCGGATTCGCGAGTGAATAAAAGCGCGTTGTGTGGCACGGATCAATGAATTACGATATCGAGAATGCCTGGCTAGAAACAAGGAGGGACACCGGTGAATGGCAGCTTACATTTTCACGTGCCTCGCTGCCCTTTCCAGTCCATTCCGCGCGTTACCTCTACGTTGCTTGCAATGAAAATATTAACCATCGATTTTGCGCTGCCGCCTGTTCAGTAAGGAAAATCAAGATACGTGCCGGAATGCACGCGCCGAACAAACATCTTTCCTTTTTACATTTTCATTACAGCCTACTTTTTCTATATATTCAAAACATAATTCCATCATTTGGCTATCAAATATGAATATTTATAAATTATTTCAATAACAAAACGGAGAATAAAATTAAATTTGAAATTAAATACACTTTCACGCGTTTTTAATATTTGCGATAAAGTGTAATGAATTATTCATTTTGTGAATTTTCGCACACTATTAAGATATTATTTCATTGCAAGCTTTATGAATTTCAGTTATTAAACATATCTTGAAAATAGCTGGTGACGTACTATTTACAAATTCAACGTATCAATACTTTTAAAAATAGAACCTTGTGTTCATTTGAACGACTATTCCAATTCTCTGAAAATTTATGTATTCACATTCCAAAAGAATAATCATGTTTTCAGACACTTGTTTCTAAAGTGAAGCACTATTGCAATGACGTTGTATATACATAGAGTTTCAGTTTACAGACGATTCTCTGCTTTTGACGTTGCGATCTCCAAGAAACGCGAGGCCAGATTGTTGACAATTTGGAAAATATTTACTGTCCTCAAGGAAATTGTAAATGTTATGATTTTCAAGATGGTCGTGCAAACTTTTTATTCGTTACTCGATTCGTTATATAATTTTGAGCGCGTTAAGCGTGTATATTGATTCTTGTATAGATAACTGTAAGTCAATAATTCTCCACAAACTTTGAACAAACTTTTCATGCATTAAAATTGAAAACTGTTTACAGATATCCCAAATGCAAAGCGTTAAGTATACTGCTTTTTCCAATTTTACAATTTAAATACATCAAAAACTTGCCGACGAAACACGTTTCTTTAAATTTGGAAAAAAAACTCGACACAAATTTTGTGAATGTCAATTTGTATAAAGTGTTTTTAATATGCAATTTATGTATGAAAAATAAACTAAAGAAGTAAACAAAACGGTCACTCATTCCGTTTGGCAACCATGAGAAAATTTGTGAGAAAATATTTGAACCCTCATTTCCAGGGACATAAAATATAGAAACTGGAAAACAAGGACACAAATTTTCACACCACTGGCCGAACCTGATCCCAGCGCTAAACCTCAAAGAAGCTAATTTATAACTTCAACGCCGGTTTCAAAATCTTTCCACTGTGAATTCTTCAGTCAAATTCTGATCCCTCTGACATTTTCATTCATTAAAATAATAGCAAGTCTATTAGGATTAAAGTGTTTGAATACAATATTCATCAATCATCAATATTATTTGCTACCTTGCATATGACTTGTTTTTTGTAATATACAATGTATATTTCCTACTTAGCAATACTTTTGTATGTATAAATAAATAAATCGTATTAACTCAAATTCAATAGAGTTTATAATAATGATTACCTTTGAAAAGAACGATACATGTGTGTTTGTTTACGTTCTCATATAAAAATTTAAAGTGTTATCTACATAAATAAAAATAAAAAAAGTTATTTCATTTCAATTGCTATTCTCAAACAAATAAGAAATGTTACAATGTTATTTTTATCTCTTACTCGGACTATTTGAATATCAAATTTTACAACGAATAATAAAAAATATCAATGGAAAGATATTTGTGTTGGAGCAAAACAACTAATCATGCTGTACTTATGAAGTTAGCGCAAGACAAATAATGTAAACAAACAATCGCCACGTTTCCATTCAATCTTTGTTTATATCTTCTCTTGACTTTGTAAATACAACATGACAAATTAACAACGATTTTCTGTTAATAACACACTCAAGATATAAACCGAGTCTCTCAGAATTCACTTTTGATAATCAAGATCAATCAATTGAAAAAATAAATAAATAAATAAATAAATAAATAAATAAAAACATGAAATAAAAAAAAAGCAAACATCACTAGCTCGGGCAGAAAAATGTAGTTCCCAATGAAGCGACGAGAAAAGGGTGAAAACGGACAAGGAGCAAGTTGAAAAGGGGGAGTGACGAAAAGTGAGAAAACTAACCTCGAATTTTGGTTTCTTGTGGATCCAAAGGCGGGACGCGCGGCTGGATGTTTTGTCCCGGTTTCTTACGTAGGACGCCCACGACCTCTGGGCGCTGTGCCATCATCATCTCGGCGACGTCGTTTCAACTTGTCGCGCCGAGCGAACGACCCCCCATGACACTTGCCAGCATCAGTAACAACGACAACAAACCAACTCCAAAACAAACGAACAATACTGTCACTCGCGCACAAATGTTACATCTACTGGCTGCCCTGATTTCCACCCAGCGGTCGGCCTCGTTGACCTGCTCGATTTCGCCCAGTCGACGACAATCGCGGCGCTACATTTTGGCGGGAACTTGGAGGGCTGATCGAACGGTGTCAATGCGGCGAGCGGCGAGACAGTCGGGACACGTGAGGGGGGAGACGAGAAAGGCTGCGACAGCGTGCGCGCCGTGGCGCTGGCGGCGAATGACTGAGCAGTCGCCGGCGTTGCGCCGCAGCGCCGGCCGCCGGGCCGCTCCATTTGCGCGCCCCCCCCCCCTCCCGCCCCGGCCACTCGAGCCGACCCCCCTTCTCGCGCCGCCGAGCTCTTTTTCACGGCCTTCCTTCCGATCGCCGCCACTTATGCATCGCACACACAATCCACCTCACCCCTCTAATCGCCGATCACGAGGAGCAGATTTTTCTTTCATTTCATTATTCTTTTGTTTTCCAGTTGTTCTCGATTCAACATTTTCTTCTTTCATTTGTACGCTGTTAAAGAAACATGGACAATTGAGGTTCAGTTTAAAATTGTGACCGATAAGGTTGTTAAAAAATAAAGCAATTTTATTGAATAAACTTTGAAGTTTAGTGATGTATTCAAAATAATACGAATTTCATTTTGAGAATTTTTTTTCGCTTTTGAACCCTCTCAATTTGATTAGTTTTAGACATTTTTGGTGTCTTAAAGGCGAAAAATGCCAGTTATTCTCTCTTTCTTTGGTACAATTTTAAAAGACTTTAGTAACTATTAAAATTAAAGTTTAAAAATTAGATTTTACTAGCTGATATCCCATGCTTCGCATCTAAATATTACTAATATGTATTTCTTCAATTTTAAAATTTTTTTTTTTTTTTTAATTCAAAATAAATTAATTTAAATGAATAAATAAAATAAAATTGAAATTAAAATGAAAAAAAAATTGTTTGAATTAAAAAAAAAATAATTAAATCAATCTTTAATACAGCCTATGACACTCCGGAGACACAAAGGAGTTCGCTTTATGTGAATAAGATTGATTTCCTTTGTTAGTTTTTAAGTTATAACGAAGCAAACAAACAAACAGACATATTTGAAGATTTGTATATATATAAGATAAGACACTACTAAACAGTATTAAACTTTCATCTCATGAAACTGTTATACATACGAAATGATACTGCCATTCACTTCAAAAAAAGAACTCCTTTCTTTTTTTGTTAAAGCGCGAATCACATTTTTTTTTTTTTTTTTTTCAATTTCATTTGCTTCCGTATTTGTTTAAAATAAGAAAGCGCAAATAACAATCACCGAAACTTTACATAAAATCACAAAGAATTATTTTTTCGCATGCGTTTCTTTCCATTGAAAGAAAACAGAATTAACTGAAAATTCAAAAGGTGCGTAAAAATAAATCAGTAATATTGAAATTGTAACGATTACTCTATTGATGAAAGGTAATGTTTATACCGTCAGTCGAAATAACTAATGCCCCTGATTATATATATAACAGCCATACTTGTACGACTGAAATGTTGCCTGTAAAGTGAGTTCCTACTTTATGGGTGTATCTGTCATATCTAATCAGGGGCACCAGTTATCCCGCGAAGCAATTTTTTTGAAAGCTACATCTTTTCAAAGGTTAAATAATCACATTCACTTATCGCAGAATCAACAAAGAATACCCAGCCTTCTGCCAAAAGTTCACATTTCACAGATATCAAAATGGATAAGATGTAAATTGCATGCGTGTGTGCGTGTATCTATTGTTCGAGGTGGGAGATCAAACTTTTGTCGAAACAGCAATACGATTTGTGTTTGCGTAAGTCTATAGGATGGGTGAAAAGAACGTTTGCCTTTATCCATTACAACAGTTTATTTGATTTGATTCGTATTCATTGTTGTGTTAATGACGTACACATAACACAACATTTGACACAGTAGTTTTATACATTTTGATACTTGGATAAATAAAACTACTAAAAATAGACTCGATAAAATCAACCGCTTAAAACCGTTTCAGATACATGGGCCCTAGATTGTTGATCTAGCTTTACAGAAGCTCGTATAGAAAAAGGAATCGCGGATACTCAATCACTCAGATCCTGTCTAGCTCATTACATCTCTTAGAATACAAATGTCTTACTTCATTATTCATAATTTTAAGATTATTATTCAGTGTGATTAGGTATTTCTTATTTTCTTGTTTCAACGCTCTTATTTTCGAGAAGTCGATGAACGCTTCGGATAATACTTTACTGCGAACTCTTCTTAAGTAACATAACATATCGAATTAAAAAATTAACCATAAGTGTACTATAAAATGTATTATTGGCACAGTTCATATGACCTATTTTGTTAAATTGTTTTCTGCAATTACAATAATTAAAAGCTTTGTTGATTTAAACGTCAGTTCATCGACTCGCGACAGAAAGTTTATCAGAATACAATCTCGAAATTGCTAACGAGCCCATTGTAATTCCGTTTGACAATTTTACGAAAATTTCATTCGTTCAATCTGTATATTTTTATGGCCATTTCGGTTTCTTTTGTATTTAAACGCCAATTCTTTTACACCAATTCCTAAGCTTATCGTTAGTTTCCGACCTGCGTTCTTCCACTTTACTGCCGTTTATTTTATTTTTAATATTCAATATTCAGTATTTAGTTCTCTACGAATATTATCTGTTTGGTTTTATCCTTGTCTCTAGTTATAAGTGTCCTACACTTGAACGTTACAATCTATCGATGAAAAGTTATAGTTCTTTTAATATTATGTATGAAGTATATAACGCGTATACTCAAAATATCCATAATTGCTAACACTACTCGCAAAATTTCACTGGAACTTATTGCCAACATGTTTTGTGCGCGCCGCTCTTTTATTATCGCGCGCGGCGCATGTGCGAAGCATGCTGCCCGAATCGGGAATAACTTTTGAAATGTTGAAAAACAACTTTACGTCATTGTAATCAACAGCTTTGATTCAATTGTTTGTCATTATCACGCTGCAGCTATTTTCGCCTTAATCTTAAAATTTTTTCAATCAAGGTTGGTTGACATGGTTTAATCGATTGATATAAAATTGATGAATACGAAATAAAAAAAGAATTGTTCATGGTGGCATCAATTAATTTCAATTAAAGATTTTCGAGTAATCATGGAAAGGTTATTCAGCTTGATTTCAGTACTAAACTTGTTCATTCTAAAGTCTCACGCCTTTACAAATAGCTCATACCGACCCATTCACTCTGCTTTATATACTCAAAAACACACGCGTAAATTGACTTGATAATAGTTCGTATAATCGTCGTTACTTTTCGCGCAAGGCAAGCCGCTCTTATCTACGTGTTCAATTTTTTCGCTTAAAATTAAAACATGCGTGATCATTGATCTTATTTTCTTGCAATAATCCTATTGTTTTTAATAATATAATAACAAAGGACGTTTTTAAATTGGTAGCCCTTCGGGCTATTAATAAAAAAAGTTTATTTTTCCTTGTTAAGTAATACACCATTTCGTTTTCTAGCCCGTTTCATCTTAGTGAAATGAAAATATCTAAACTTATTTGAAATAAAAGGAGAATTGTAACAAATTTGTTTAACTGTAAATTTACAGTAGATAAAAGGAGAGTTATACCTGGATCATGACAACGAAGACATCAACAGGCATAGACGAAAAATCAGGAGACACGGTAGTGTCTACTGCTAAGTACATAATCTTTTTGAATATAAATATCGAATTGAGTTCACATCATTCAAACGGTTTGTCTTGCTTTATATCTCACTTGTCTCCTGGGTAAAAAAAGATAATGTTAGAATATATAACTTCAACAGAAAGTGAGGATATACTTTTCAAAAATATACTACTAAACTTGCTCTGGTTCGATTGTAAAAAAAAGTGATTTTTCGATAGAGTTGAATTACAAAGCATGTAAAATTAACGAAATAACTTTGTGTCTTTCTTCTTGAAAAGTATATCCACATTTTCATAAAGAATTAACTTTTTGCTTGTCTTCTTCCTCCGTGTATACACATTTAATTTTGATTTTTGACACTCAACAGTCTCGCGTAACTAAACTCAGCGCAACAAATCGAACTCTACGTCCAACAAATACAATTTGGGAATAACGACCCACGCATGGCCAACCCACGCCTTTCCTATTTCGCATTACGATTATCCATTTTACAAATACGTAACCTTATGTTACTCGTTTAAGCTTAATAATTGACCAACTACATTGTATAATACTAATTAATTGTGTAATGATATGTGCGGCAAGATATGACATTAAACTGTCATATGTTTGCTGAGCAAATTTCTTGCTTTACAGATGTTTCAATTCAAATAATAAAAGACAGTGACTAATTTAAAAGAATAATTCTACCTTTCTCTGATTTGTTTTTATTTTTTTTTGCAATTCATCAAAGTTCAAAAACTAAGTATTTTGGCAGCTACAGTTTCATAATAAATTGTTTTGATTGTTTTATGCGTTTTCGTTCAAGATTTTTTGCTTTTCCTCTATGCATTTCAAAATTATTCCTTCTCCTAGTATTTTATTTCCATTTTTCACTTTCTTTGTCAAATTAATGAGTGATGAGAAACTATTTTCTAAATGTACTATACAGCTTGAGCGTTGATTCTAACACAGTGGAACCCATCACGTAGAATCCATTGTGGCTTGTCACCAATTGGATTTTAATACTGATAATATGGATAATCATAACTGTCATTATTCTCATATTGTGGCGCGCGTTTAACTCTTACAATACGAAAAACTTATTCGGATGACTCAGTTAATCCGGACTTCAGTTTACTCATCGCGTGCGAAACATTTTGATATTATACCGAGCAATAAAAAAATTGCTTTTGATTTCTTTATGAGGCTTTCGAGCTGAGTACACAATATAACAAAAAATTAAGCAGACAATTATCAAAAATCCATCCGAGATTTTATCTTAAAGTTAAATTAAAAACTAATCTATAATTCTAGTCAAAATTCCACGTAAACACATAGCAAATCAGCTAAGAACCTCAATAAGTTTCGATCTATAATTAAATTTGTTTATGACTATCAAGTTAACTTTACATAAAACGTAGCAAAAAAATTAAATTGCTCCGAATGCCTTCTTACTAGTAAATCTAGAGAAATGCCAATCATGTAATTGTTTGAAATTATAATTGAATGCCAAATTTTGCAATTGTTATTAAAAATCCGATCATAATATCAAGCAAGTCAATGTTTGATCCTTTCACAAATTTACTTGTAAGAATCCCAGCTGAATTTTCAAACCAAAGTTTTAAAACTTTGAAGACATGTCATTCTCAAATTTGACAATTCTTCCTGAGTAATAAGCTGAAAATTCAATGCATTTTTTGAAATAGATTTTATAATATTTAATGTACGCTGTCAAAAACTGTGTCAGAAAATGACTGAAACATTGGTAAAGGTTTCGTAACTGTATTTCTAATACATTCATATTTCTTAATGAGGAATGCAACAAATCAACCTTTGTCAAGTAAAAATAGTATTCAGTCGTTTCTTAACATTGCCGTTACACTTTAAGTAAATTTGATCTATCAAAAGACACCACTGTCTGTAATCGTAATTTAATTTCAGGGATCGAATGTAATAAAATTTTGTATTTTAGATTTTTATTATGCCGACTAATCAGTAATTCAAAAATATTACGACCCATTATTGGAAAATAAACTTGAAAAAATAGTTCACCTACGTTTTTGTATTTTTTTTTCTTGTGCATGAAATCCTGGTACACCATTTTTCATTCGCAAAATTTACAATAAATTTGGTTCTGCTAATGATTGTTTGACTCAGCCAAGGAACTATTGTTTCAATTGAATCGGCATTAAATTTTGAGTATTTATTCAAACAGTGTTGTCTTGTCATGTCGATTCATTTTCGCATCTAAACTATTACAGCTCACTCTCTAGAAATGAAGTCAGTAATAAGTATATATGTGTATTTAACATTATGAGTTAATTTTACACCGCAATTTTAAGTATATCTGTAATAAATTTATGCATGTTTATGTTGACTTCTTTACTCTTTTAACCTGCCTTTGAATACTTTAATCTAGTGATCCATTTTTAATTGTTTTTCCGGCATAAAGATTTATTAAATAAAATTTTTTAAATCAAAATCAATTTCATTATTTTGTTTATAAATTGTGTCAACATTTTGATTGAGTTTTATTACCATAACATGTACTATATTCAGTAGTGGAAAGAATGAAAACATCTTTAAAAATTGTATTCAACGTTCTTTCTAACATTACACTCACAAAAATTCGTTCAAGAATCACTAAGTTTTGCTATTATTTTCTTCGATTAAAACCTAATTTTATCCTGTCAAGACATTTTTTCTCGGCTTAACCACTTAGTATCTTGGATCAAGGAAACTTTTCTTGGTTCAAGAAAATTTATTCTTGACAAAATATCAAGATACATTTTGTCTTGAGCCAAAAAATTTTTTCTTCACTCAACGTGCATCCTTTTTGTGAGTGTAGACTTAATATATAAATTAATCAATCAAGTTATGTGAACAATGAAAATTATTTTCAATGAACAGAAATTCGTTATATTTGTACGATACATTTCACTTGATTAAAAATGACAAATAACGTTGCGGCGATGTTAACATGAAAAAAAATTGTTATTCACATTGAAAATCTACAACTTTACCTGTTTGTGAATATCACAAACATAAACATGTGAGAATCCTATCCGAACTTGTGAAAATCTTATACTCGCTTTTGTAGAATACAATTCTGCTCTGCAATATACATGCGCGATTGCATCCCAAACAGGCAAGGGTCCGATGTTACATGTATTTTTTGAACACGTCTACATTTATGCCCGGACCCTTGCCCCCAAACAAGTAATCATGGAATTTTCACATTTTTGTGTTCGTAATATTTATGTAAGGTAGAAACTTAGATTTTCACAAGCAAACATGTGGATAAAACAACATTTTTTCAATGAAGAAATTGTTAAAACAGAATAATACATTAAATTATTACCAACATTTATTTAACGTCAATATTTCTATGTCGCGAAATATCTATGCTGTCAACACTTTCTTTTCATTTATAAGTTTAATCATTTATTTCAAATCATTTCATACACTATTTCTATCTGATCAACTGTAATATTATAATTGAAACTAACAAATTAATATGCAGAACCATCGAACTTTTGCGGAACTAAGTTTAACAAAGGCTGTTAAGACATTTCTATTTTTTTATAACGCAATAGTTGCTGTAAATTTTAGACATTAATATCAATAGTTTCGAAAAAAAAATTGCATCTAGTTCATGTAATTTATCCAAAAAAAAAAAAAAAAAAAAAAAAAAAAAAACAGCCTTTTTACAAACACAAACAAGGACACCAAAAAAACTAGTCGTTGTTTCTGAATAACAAGAGTCAAAATATAAAAACTAAAAAGATTAATCAGACATTGCTTATGTGATCGAATTATATATTTTATAACTAGCAATTGAGTCGTAGCAGAGCTTGCGTT
>JABFOV010006624.1:0-10428 GCA_022817685.1 Aradophagus sp. ZL-2020
CCATTTCATTTCACCAGTCTGTTTTCTATATTTATTGTTTTCAGATTTATGTAAGTGTCCATTTTTTATTTTCTTTTTTTTTTTTTTTTTTTTACATTTAATAAAAATTATTTTTTTATATTTTTTTTTTTTTTTTTTTTTTTTTTTTTTTTTTTTTTTTCAAGTTAACTTATAATAATATTGTTTTCAGAGAAAAACGACTAGAACAAGAAAAATGTTTGATGACCCAACAGATAGTTTCATTAGAAGAAGAACTTGCGAAACTAACCAAAGAACTACAGTTGGTTCGTTCTGATGCATCATCGCGTTCATTAATGAAAGAAACTCGTCTGCTTCAATGTGAAGAAGAGCTAAGGATTGCAAATGAACAGCTTGCTCAATATAAAGATGCACAAGTAACTCTTCAGGGACGTTGTGATGAACTTGCACAGAAAGTAAATGAACAGAGAAACAATGAAATGACAATGAATACATCTTATCGTGAGGAGATCACCGCTCAAACCAATCTTGCAATGCTTTACAAAGAAATGGCTGATGAAGCCAATAAAAAGGAGGAAGAGCTTACTAACGTCATTAAAGAATTGCAAGAATTGGTGCAAAAGACCACCGACGACTATGGCGCTTTGGAAACCAAATACATACAGGAAAGTGAAGATCTTCGAAAAGAATTAGAAGAAAAGAATATCAAGATCAAAGAACTTACCATAGAACTCAGCAATGCCAATGACTTATTACAGAATTTAAAACAAGGTTGATTATGATATACTTATGAATTTTTGTAATATTTGTCAAACTTGATTTTATATATATTTCAGGTATATATATTATTAATTATTTAGTAATCCATTTACATTGATTTTCAGAAAAACTTGATCAAGCGATTGAACAGCTTGCTCCAACTGCTGCAGTAACTAGTCGCATTCTAAAAACTGGCTTAAGTCTCACTCAAATTTATACTCAATTGGTGGAGTGTACAAATGAACTGACATTAAGCAAGGCAGAGAATGAAAGTCTTAAAGCTCAAATGGAAAAAATTCTATTTGAAATGGAAAAGAACGCACCTTTGCTGCAAGAAAAATTACAGGATTACGCAGCAGCAATGGAGAATATCAATACTTTAACACATCAGCTAGATGAATTAGTCGTGGAAAACAATAGATTACAAGATATTGCCGATGAAGCTAACAGAAAATCCAACTACCATTCTAAGCAAAACGCTAAATTGAAGAGTGAAATGGCCGACTTAGCAAGACAAGTCTGTATTTTTTTTAGGTTTACAAATTATATGTCACATTATATTATATGAGATAGATTAGTTACTTTAATAATTTGTTTTGTTTGTTCTAAATGTTCTATAATGAAATTTACTACAATTAATATAATTTTAATCAAACGAAAATATTGTAGATGAAAAATGTTGAACGCATATTATGTATTGTAATGTCCAGGTCTGTTTCCTCTTAAAAGAAATTCAAGAAGCAAGGACGGACTGTGTGATCCCAGACAATGACTATTCCGCAATGGATACAGATGAGTTATCTTCTTCTAAATTAATCAGTAAACGTCTTGTCACGTTCCGAGACATAGAGGAGTTACAAGAAAAAAATCAGCAATTGTTAGCAATTGTTCGTAAACTGTCTGAAGAAAAAGAAAAGGCTGATAGAACAGCGGATGAGTTGAAAATGCATAAATTAGATGACCTAAAAGACAAAATAAAAAGGTATTTTCATTAAGACAGTAATTCTATCCTATCGTTCTAACACGTTTTTAACTATTCTGACAAATGTGTTACCATTTTCTGAATTGTCAAATACACAAAAAACTACATTTTAAATAGTTTACTTTATGACTTTCTCATATCATTCAGGTATTCAGAACAGATTGCCACTATGCAAGCTGAACAAGATCGTCGTGAACAAATGTTTGAGAAATTAATTAAACAACGTGATATGTACAGAAACATGGTAACTGGAAAGATGATAGAAATGCAAGATGAATATCACATTGCAGATGATTCGAGAATGAGTTCTACCAAGCAAACAAAGTCACTTGATGAATCAACAGAGGAAAATAAACAACAAAAAGAACATATAAAGGATCTGGAAAAGAAACTTGCAGATTCTGAAGTTAGATTGAAGCAATTGACTGACGAGTTTGAAACATATAAAAAGGAAAAGGAAATGCATGTGAAAATGTTAACTGAGGACATGGATAAAATGAGGAAAGAGGTTGAAACTAGTTCATTAAGATGCTGTAAGTTGAAGTCTCAGTTGGATACGGTTAATGAACGATTCCATTTGCTACAAGCCAATGTAACTACTTACAAATCACAGATTAAATCGTTAGAAGAAAAATGCAACAATTACAGTACTACAATCGGTGAGTTTCTTCAATATACATAAACACTATACAGTATATGCAGTATATAAACAATGCTGAGAACGATTTGTTTCTTATAGATCGTTTAAAATAAACATCATAAAAATACTTTTCGTAATTCTTTTTTGAATATTTAGCAAAGTTTAATATTTAATATTTAACATATATTAATTTAATTTATATATATATATATATGTTTATTTTTTAACCAGGTAAACATGAGCACAGTTTGACAATTCTTCACACAGAACTAATGAATACAAAGTCCCAGGCCAGTCGTGTTGAAGTTCAGTTAGAAAGTGTGAAACAAGAATGTCAACTACTTCAAGCATCAGAAACTCGATTACTCAAAGAACGAGAAGTTTTGCTTCGGGAGAGACAAACTCAAGCATTACTCAAGGCTGATGTTGAATCAATCAAAGTTAGCATTGAAAGAGTTCAGTCTGAGAATTTATTACGTGCAGAGCAGCGCCTTGATGATGCGAACCGCGAATGTGCAGCTCTTCGACGTAGACTCCAAGAAGAACAGGATCGATTCCGAGAAATCACAGAAAAGTTAGAGAAACAGACAAACGTGGCGCAAGATCGCCTTAGCGAGGAGAAAAAAATTGCTGACCAAACGAGAGCCGAATTGGAGGAGCTGAGGAATTTGGAAAAGCAACATTCAAAACGTATCGAAGAACTAACTGAGAAATTGAAGGAGGCACAAACGAATTTATTGACAAGACCCATTTCTGGCAAGTTTTTCAAATTCTTTGATTCTAAAAATTTAATTTGTTATTTCAATTTCATTTTAAAATATTTTAATTTTTTTTTAATTCTTTATATGGAATATATGTTCCAAGATAAAATATAATCTATAATAATAATTTTTTTTATTTTCAATATTTTAGCTGAAGACATTACTGCTAAACGCATAAATGAACTTGAAAGTGAATTGGCAAGTTATCGAATTGAAATTGAAACATTGAGCCATCAGCTTAAATCGAGTCAAAGTGAAAAACAAAATTACTGCCAAATTGCTGAGGGCTCAGAAGCTCAAATGCATGAGCTTTCAATTCAGTATAATAAGTCCAAAGAGGAGATGGAACATGCTCTACAGAAATCACAAGCTCAAGTGGCAGCACTTCAAAAAAGGATTAGAGAACTTGAAGAAGAAATATCTCGGGCATACAGTGGACACCAAGAGTCCGGGTCGGAATGGCGTGAAAAATTGACGATTGCCGAACAGAAAGTAGAAGAAATGGATGAACTCAAAGGAGAGATAGAAATTCTGAAATCCGACTTAAAAGCGTCGAATGATGCACTTTTGGAGGCAGAGGATAAATATGCCAAAGAAATGATGTTACACTCAGCTGATATACAAGTCAGTATTTATACTTATGTTTTCAAGTCCTATATTGTAGATTTACTTATTTTTCATTTATATATATTATTGAGAATGAATAGGCGATTTTGTTAGGACTCTGGTAAAAGCATATTACTTAAAGTACCATTTGCTCAATTGATTAATGTTTCATAAATTATTAACAAGTACATCAACATATACTACATATATTTAATTCAGTATGATAATGCTATGATTTATTTAATTTAATTTAATTTAATTTATTTTATTTAAATTGAACATAACACTGTTATGATAAGAGGTAATCGCCCGATTATGAAACAAAATAAAATTTTACAAAAATATAAGATTATCTCATTGAATCAATATTGGATAATTACACAATAATTTACCAATCGGAGTTAGAAAGTAAAAACAGAACCCATCCACGTTCAAACCACTTCATGTGTATTAGTAATATAACAACAGAAACTCAGCTCCAAAGTTAAAGAATATGGTCACAGACAAAATATATTATAATTTTCTTTTCAATTGCAGCTCCTTACCAAACTGAAAGAGGAGAGTCGTGCTGTGTCAAAGCAGATAGAGGTACTTAACCAAGAACGCGACGCGGCTGTACTTGCACTTAACATGGAAAAATCGCAAATCCAAGATCGTGAGGCTCAATACCAAAGAGAACTTGATGAATGTCAAAAGCGCGTTGAGGATTTGAACAAGCAGAACGCTCTTTTACATGACCAGATTCAAGAACTTAGCGATCGCTATACTGTCCTTTACAGTCAACAAAGTAAAATTGCCGATCATGATCAGCTTGACAGCAGCGTTGATTCATTGAACCGCAGCTTCGCTGACGACGACTCAAAGTCGACTGAACAGTTGCTTCAAGTGATGAAACTGTTGCGTCGCGAAAAGGACCTCTCAGTTGCTAAATTCGAAGTGCTAAAAGCCGAAAATGTGCGGCTTAAGTCTCAACTAGAGATCGCCGATAGACGAATCAAGGAAACTGAAAATGAATTGAGCCAAAAGCGACAAGAATTGGAGATCGATGTGGTGACCGCGGCCAAGCACAAAGAATTATTGCGCAAGGTCGAGACTCTCAACGCTATTACAGATTCAAATCGGATTCTGCGTGAAGAGCGTGATTCGCTGAGTCAAAAGTTTAAAGAGATGTCGGAGAAAGCGAAAAGTTTGACAGAGGAAATATGTCCATTACGTGAAAAGGTCACGGCTTTGGAGTCGAAAGTCGAGGTACTGACACAGGAGAACAGCAGTCTAAAAGCCGAAGCTACGAGGTGGCGCCAACGGGCTAACACGCTAATTGAACGGGCCAATAAGGCCAGCCCAGAAGACTGGCGCAGGTTACAAACTGAGCGCGAGAATTTGAGTAAGCTGCTGACATCCGAGCGAGAAACTTTTGTTAAAGAACTTGGTGCAATCAAAGCTGAAAAGTCAAAACTTGAGGAACAGGTGGCTCAGTTGCAGCGTCAGATGCAGGGACAAATTGAACAGATTAATAAATTAAACGAAGAGACAAAGAAGCTTAATCAAGAACTGAGCGAGGCACAGAATGATGTCAGTGCCAAGACAAAAGAATTGACAGAACTGAAAAAAAAATTAGAGGAGAATGAAGCAGTGCTGGCAGATGCAAGAAGCAAGGAACTTCAAATCAAGAAGATTGCAAAGAAATACAAAACTCAATATGAAGAGCTGGTCAAAACATCAGGAGAAGACAAGATAAAATTGGAGGAACTCAAGGTTACAGCGTCCTCGATTTCGCAGATTACACAGGAACGACAAGATGAGTTAAAAGAGGAAGCTCGTGCTGAATTGCAGCAAGAAAATGTGGAACTGAAGAATAAGCTTAATGAAATGCAGTCGCAATCTGATAACTTGAAAAAGGAGATTGATAATCTCAACAAAACAAACCAGGAGAAGGATGAGCGAGCTAAACAAGTAAGTTTTTTAGATAAAAAATTAAAAATACAGTGTATATGTGTGTGTTTTTGGATGATGACGAATTACTGTTATTGTTATCTTTTGTGAAAACACATATTATTATTATTATTATTATTATTATTATTATTATTATTATTATTATTATTTCTTTATTTTTCATCAATATACATAGTACTGAGTAATTGAACAATGCTTATTGCATGTGTTTAAAATAATTTAGGTCCTCAAGAGTGCAAGAACGAAGATTATGTCGTTAACAGAAATAAAAACCAATTGCGAGAGGGAAATTGCTGATTTGAAAGCAAAAATTGAATCAACTAATGGTGAATCAACGTCGACTTTGGCGGAAGCGGAGGCTAGGATAACTGCTCTAAAATCACAAATGGAAGGTCGAATCGCTCGATTAGAGCATGAAAAGACTGAAATTAACGCAGAGAAAGAAGCTCTGTCGCAAAGAGTGACGCAACTGCAGCGCCAGCTGGCGGGAGTGAGCGGCGTAAGTGCTATGACAGAACCACCTACGGCGAACATTAAGCCCATGTCCGCTCGAACGGAAACTCCCTTAGCTAGCATCAGACCAATGAGTGTAGTTGTACAGTCACGTACAGCGGCTGTTCTTCCAACAACAGCGCCAGTTCCTGTGCACGTCGCGCCACAGCAGCAACAACAACAAGCCGTTCATACCACAGAGACAAGTTCTCCCACCAGCTCCCACACGGATTACCAGGTACAAATAGAATAATTAAGTACACTGAGAAAAATTGCTTACTTTTGTTAAATGAACATTTACCAAATTATAAGACAGCTTAAAATCACGTGAATTAAAAGTAAAATTGTAATTAAAAAAACATGAATTTTATATTTGAATAACGTAAAAACGTGTCTGAGATACTAGCATGTGTAATAATGGTATTGTAAGTTGATATCAATCTTTAATATGTAGCGCGGTCTTAGTAATATAACGTGACGCGACCCATTGCTTTTTCCTATGCTAACCCTCCGTCCACTAACAAAAAAACCAATTATTTCTGCTGTAAAACACGGTCAATTTTACTTTACTGACCAAGCAGTTAGTCTCAAGCAAAAATCATAGTTCGGACCAAGCAATTTTTGCTTCGTTGGAAGCAGCAGATTAAGCTGCATCGCTTTAAAAGCGATTTTACTTGTAAAATTGATTTGCAAAATAAAAAATTTTTGGAAAATATAATTACAGTAGACGCTTGGCTACCTTACGAACGCAATGTCGGTGGCCACTCGGCTTTCTAACGAATGGAGGAGAGCCTCCCACCACAGCTCTCACGCGCATCGTGCGGCGCCGGACGAATCGTGAACAAAAACCAAAACAAATAGGAAAACGATCAGAATCAGGGTTGTTGATCGTTGTTTTTTAATTATTTTGTTTGTTTTTTAACTTTTCATAAAAAAAGTGAGCGGATTTAAAGTTAAATGAAATTATTTAATGGAAAAACCAATAAATTATAAATACACCAAACAAAAAACATGTTTGTTAATAAATAATAAAACGCAAATTTTTTAACCTATTTAAAAAAAAATTTGTTATTCAATGTTGATTGAAAAATAAGATAATGTTCTAAAAAACAAATGAATTCAATATAATTAATTCAATTTTTTTTTAATCTTTTTAAATATTTATTCATTTTCATTTTACTAGTTGTAGTAAAAAATCAAGATGACGATTGCAAACCTTCTATTTGTGAAGCAATTCAAAAACTTGAACAGTTGATAATTGAAAAAAAGCTAAAAATCCAGTTCTGCTGAGTCTATCTTTTATGTGTAGTTATGAATATTTTTTATATGTAATTATGAATGAAAATAATATAAACAATTTTAGCATGAAGTTATAATAAGGAATAATAAAACAGTGCATGAAAAAATAACAATCAAGAAATTTACAGATCATTTGATATTTATATTATCAAATAATTAATTATATATAATTATAATTTGTCTATATTTTTTTAAACAAATTTATGAAAAAATTGAAATTTATGAAATTTATGAAAAATTACACGCAAATATACATTGTATTTGCAACATTATTATTCAAATCATCGAAAAAAGAATTCGAAAATTGAATCGAAAATTGAATTTCAAACCATGCGCCGCGCGCAGTACGGTTATGATAGTTGGGAGTAGGGATGAAGCGCGTGAGGAGAGGCGTTAGATAGCCAAGCGGATCGGCCGTTAGGAAACCAAATGGTTAGATAGCCGAAGGTTAGGTAGCCGCGCGTCTACTGTATAATATAACGGAATATCAAAAAACAAATTAACATAACTTTGAATAAGTAAAATTATTAACATAATATAAATTGATATTTATATTTAAATTATTGAAGTTTAATTATTATATTATTTAACAATGAAATCTATAAATAAATGGTAAAAATGACAAATTGATTATAAATTAATTATAAATAAAATATATATAAATGAAACATTAAATGAAAATCATTTTTCAAAAATGTATAAAAATTTTATCAAATGAACATATTTTCATTTTTTAACTTTTAAGTTAAATTAATTATTATATAATTATCTGATTAACTTTTAAATTAATCAGAAATAAAAAACGAATATACAAGCAGTTATCGCTTATCCAAACCACAGCTATAATGACTTTAGAACCCTGCTGAATTCACTTGAAAATTCAAACAAAATTTACTTAAACGACAACGGTTGTTTCTGCTTGGACCAATCCACTGATTTTTATCTTTTTTTTTCTCTCAGTTTATGATTTGGTTATGATTTGGAGTAACGTAATTGAACCTACAACCCTTGCACTGATATGTACATGCGCGCCATGACGAATCAGTCTGTAGACTCAATTACGTCACTACCCACCGGATTATATGGTGGCCTAGCATAGGAAAAAGCTGTGCGTTGAATCACAATATTTTACTATGATTGTGCTACTTACGAAAAAGTGAAATAAACTTACAATTCCAAAATTGAACATGTTATTGAAGGTTCCATGTTCTTAAAAAATTGTATTTAGCTTGATGTAAGTTGTAAAAAACACAGAAAAATAAGAACAATATTTTTCAAATGAAAATAGTCTGGAATTTCTCTCAGTGTAGTAAGTGATTTTTGTAAAAAAATGATTATTTGAAAATTTACATGAATTTGTATAAAATTCAGTTGTTTTAAACTGAAAACAAGTTTTCTCTCATCAATAAATATTCTTGCTTTTTCTAAATTTACTTTTTTTCTGGCTTTATTAAATTTTTTCCAACAAGTTCATATCTTATTGTTCTTATTTTATAATCACTTGTGCTTATGTTTGTACTTGTAAGTATTAATTGTTATATTGGATATGATCTAAATTAAAAATTAACTTTATACAGCCAAGCACGAGCAGTTCATCTCAAACAGTAAGTGGTAATTTACGTCAGCTAATGGTGCAGCCACAGTTGAGTGACTCAGCAGAGTCAACACAACGCGAGGAAATAGAAACAGGTGAAACTGCCCAGCAACAAACATGTCAACCACAGCCACAAGTTCAACAAACACAACAACAACAACCAAGCCAACAGCAGCAGCAGCAGTCCCAACAAACGGTAGCTCTTGTTAGCCCTAGAGTTGAGCAACAACAAACTGTCGCGAGCGACCAGCAACAAACTGTAGCAAGTAGTTCAACACAATCTGTTAGTACTTCGCAAACGTCCACGAGTCATAAAAGACCAAGAACTGAAGAATCCATTGAAACAAATAGGCAAGAACAAATATCCAGTCCAAAAAGTAAACGAATTAGACAACAAGAACTGACCACTTTGTCTGGAAGTACTTCATCTGAAGTCGAGTATCAAGTGAGCATTGTTATTTTATTGATTTAATTTACTATATTTTGTGTGTATACTGGGGTGTACAAAAAAAAAAAAAAAAAAAGTTGAATATTGTAGGGTTCAGAAAAAACAGGGTCGTATCAGCGAGTCTGAGGTGTCCGCGCAGTGCCGTAACCCCACAATATCAAGCTGCTCTTTTAGTGTGTTAGAGAACATTAAAAAAAAGGTTAGATTTCTTTTAGGGATATTCTAATACAGAGTGTATACAAAAATTCTAATGAAAAATAGTGAAAACAATTTTGTTTTACTAAAATTATTGTGAAGACTGTGACAATTGCAGTATTTTTATTATATCCTGTATGAGGTTATCGAGCTAAAGAACAACTTGAGTTTGACCTCAATTGGTACTCATGGATAGCTCGAGTAAAAATTTGCCAGTTGATTCATTTATTGATTAATTCTAGTTGACTCAAAGTTTTTGAAAAACGTCACAGGAGTTTTGGAAACTAACATGTACACGAAACTTCATATTTTAATTCACAACTTCCGATTCGCATAAAACTTAAACTCTTTGAATTAATCCACTTTATTACGTTACACTTCTTAAAAATTACACACGACACATTATTAATCAATGAAGTTTGATTAGATTTTGATTGTTGATCAGGTGCCAACATCGAGTCAACGTGACCAAGATGAAGAAGGCGAAGATGGTTGTGTAGTTGTAGTAGATTGCGATGAAGGCGAGGGTGGTAATCAGCAAGCGCAAGAGGAAGAATTTGACAATGATGCTTACGAGGAAGAGGTGGAATGTTTGCAATACCATCGCGTTGATGAGATAGACAATAATGAAGTTGAATTTGTTGTAATGGGTGATGCGGCGGCTATAGTGGAAGTTCCTAGACAGGGACCTAATCAGCAACAACAATCAGAGATCAGTAG
>JABFOV010006625.1:0-10424 GCA_022817685.1 Aradophagus sp. ZL-2020
AGCATAGCGTTGCGCTATTGTGCTTATTATGTATTATTATGTGTATAACTTGATTTACTTTGTCATTCTTTGTCATAACATACAGAACTACACAAATTATTCATATAAATGACGACTTGGTAGTGTTCGTCGAGATGGCCTATGAGCTTCTCTATTGGCCTCAGATGGTCTGGAAGCGCATCGTTGGACGCACGCAGGGGGGGTAGTGATGGTAAGCTAGGAGATTTTCACAAACCGCAGAGATGGTCGTTTTTGCCGACAAACATGGGACAACGCAGTGACAAAGATAAGCCCGATATCGCGCGTGTCGTGCACTGACGCAATGACGTATTTAACGATGAATATGATTACATATTGACAATCCATTTAAGCTGCATGGTTTACGAGCCACGCGGGCCCCGTTTTATTTATCGCCGCGCACTTAACCTATTCTCCGACCGCAGACTGAACCGAACACGTCCAACACAATGAGCGTCAGTGCGTGAAAAGTGAGTGACAATTTCTCGAGAATGTTAATCGAAGCCTTCACACGGCTCTCCATTTACGACGAATAATTAATTATCTAGACTAACGATTAGATCATTCTTACGCCGTCGGGCCTGATTTATAATTATCGCGCCGTGACTTTATATTAGTAATTAAGAAATTTAATAACTCGATTAACGTGCGTGTCACCAATATGTTTTTTAACGCAACCATATTTCAAAAGGTCGTTGTTTTGGCAGCGGGGGAAATTTAATGATTGGGACTTGAATTCTTCCTTTTTAATTAGGAGCCGTTATTGAGAAAAAAGGACTGGATCAATAACAGGATTACAGTTTTTGTTTACAGTCTTTTTTTTTAATTTTCAATGTTTATTTGTGCACACTTTGTTGACCGAAATACTTGTTGATATTCAAAAGGTCTTGTCAGTCGTAGTCGTGACTTTTCCTATCGTCATTGAAACACTTGGATAATTTATTTTAATGGGTTTCATCGTTAATCATAAATAACAAACAGTAACTGTCGAGTGTTTATTACGAAGAGTTTAAAAATATGAAAACGCACTTTTGCCATTCTCGGAACGAGTGAGTCAAACGGCGGATAATTCAAATCTTTGCATCACGTAAAAGGCGTACACGCGGCGTGCGTTATCGCGTAATGCTGACGATGATTTCATCGCGACACATCGTGAAGCCAGAGACGAACGCTGGTGTTTTTACGCTTCCGCTTTAATGGAAAATCCTGGAACGAATATCCGTCCGTCATAATTCACGTTTTACGATCAGATTCTGAGTCTCTACAATGCGTCGGCATGTGGAACAATTCACGTAACTCGATGACAGGTTTGGGAGTGATTCAAACAACGTTTCGGTAATCTTCAAACTACGTTTAACTAAGGGTCTCAAGGAGTTTCAAATAATCGACGTGAAATTACACTTATAGTAAAATAACGACATTATCTATGAATCAACGTTGATTCATCATTGATAATCTTTGATTTATCAGATGGCGTTTAACAATAATTTAAAGCAATTATCTCACTGATGAAATAAAATAAATCAATTAACATTATTTCATTTTATTTACAACGTGTAATGTACTTCAATTACACGTTCTTTCAACGTTATATTTACGATGTTTCAAGAATCATTTACGAAAAAAAAATTAGTAAATAATCTTGTTTATTGGTAGAATGGTTGAATTTGAAATTGATTAGATTATTAACTAATTAATTGACGTCATAATTCGAAACTTTTTTCGGATAAGCCAAATTACATTTCCGCGGTTTTATCAACAATCTTTTGCTGCATCAATCCCTCATACTCTTATCCTTTCTCCGAGTGAGTTCATTTTTAAATTTATATCCGTATAAAAAAATAAAGCAACGAAATCATAAACCCAGGGATGCAGCCACTCTTTGTTTCGTTAACCTCGATGATCGTATATTTTCTATTTGGAACTTGTATTTCATCGAGACACTCATACGTTATTCAGAACTGGAAACAGGGGATGACGCAACATAAAAGTTTTCTACTGGAGAGTAAAAGAGTGGCACGTAATCAGTAAAACAAAACATCAGCGGGTACGCGCGCTTCATGCGCTCGTGTCTCCGGCTCATCCAAACTTTTCGAGATCAAAAACGGTGAAGGAAACAAAGTGTCCCCGGCCCGATTTCAATGCGGCTGATTTTGTTGGAACAACCGGGACGCGGTCGTACGTTTCGCGAGGCAATTTTTTCCTCGTCGCCACTGATAATGTAATTAATGTCATTTTTTTTTTTTTTCTTTAATAAGCGGCCGAAAGATGAACTTGTTTACTAGCAAAAATTATAATTACGAAAGTTATTGGACCGAGACAGCAGACCATCATTTCATAAAGAAGGAAACGAAACAAAAAATTAAAAAGCCTGTTCATTAGTTTTAGGAACGGTTTGACTTTCGAAATTAAGAAACGACTTTACAACGGGATAGAAATGTTCGAAAACGTAAGAACAAGGTGGAAATATTGTTGGGAATAATAGACCTGATGTCGAAGGTTTCGAAAATAACATTTACTACTGCCTGAAATATTAGTCTGAAACAATAACTGACAATGTTACTTTAAATTACATTATAAGAAATAAAATAAAACTTTGATGAAAAGCTGATTTGTTGTTTGGCAATAAAAAAGGCGGGCGTGAAGAAAAGTTGTCGAAGCCGCGGTTTGAAAAAGGGAAAAAGACATGCGCTGCAATTGGTCAGCAGGCAGACGTGAATAAGCAGGAACGAGTTGCGTGGAATAACACGCGGCGGAGAATTTGCGAACAAGCGAAATGAATCGTTCCGCGTGGACGTTCAATTATGCTACGGTTGAATCGGGCACGCGGCATATAAGCACGGATAGGAGTCAGATGCCAGGCGGCAGATATCGCGCACACAAGATAATGAACTCAACTCGGCTGCGGCCAACTTTGCAATGTTTTGCGTTCAACGACACTCCGTGAAAAAGCATCTCCACATGTTGTCGATCCGACAGATAGCCTACTGGCCTCTTCAATTATCACATTGTATCAAAATAAAATTATCATTTAACACGCGTCTGCTTCTAACTCCCTACGCCCTTTCATACATTCAGCATCGCGTAACACCATTAAATGTACTCATTATTACTTGACGTAAGAATAACGTTGAAACAAAGTTACAACTATCGTATTCGAGACCAACAAATGTGATGACTAGAATCGCTTGATTTTAAACATCAATTTAAATTAAACAGTTTTTTTTGAATCAACGATGAAAATAAAAATAATTGTTTTTAAATTTTAAACATTACTATTTATTGTGTTACATTGATTTCAAAGGAAAAAGAGCTATAAAACGTTACATTTTTAAATCATTCAGATCGTTCGTTTCAAACAACGGCAGTATAATTTATAATAAACTATTTTTGCGAGTACATTAATATTTAATAAAAAAAATTAAAAGTTATGTTTTGTATTTCAATGTTTTTACAAAATCACAAAAGTGAAATAAAATATACTTGAATTATTTGTATTATCGTTTGTATGATATTATGTTTACAGATCATTTATAAAATTATTTTTAACTTTGGTTTAAAAATAAAACAAAAACAAAATTGTTGGATCATTGTTTTCAATTGAACGTAAATTAGACGTTAGATTTGCGTGAAATTTACATAAAGAAGAATCAGTATTTTCCCACGTTGACCAAAACACTTGCGCCAACAGCTTTGGCCGACGTCGAGCGACCGATAAATAACTGCCATGCACGAACACTTTGCTTCGCTTAAGAAAAGCGGCGCGTTTAACCGTTCCGAGAACGTTTGCCACAATTCCCGCCAGACAATCTAATTTCTTTCTCGGAACAATCGTAATATTTCAATCGCTGCGATTCAAGAAAATAGGTGACAAACGATACTGCGACGCGACACACATCATCAATCGGTCATTTTGCAATTCCGAATACAAACGAGCGCTCGCGGGTGAAAGGGTTCCCCGACGATCGCTTAATAAAGTACCGTTATATTGGCCGTGCATGCGCGCAGTTACACAATGAAATTACGTCGGGAAAAACGAAGCAAAAAAAAAAAGAAAAAACGAAAAACTAAAAAAATCAACGCGCGCTCGGCAGAGAAAAGGGTCGAAAGAGTTGCGTTAATGGTCGCTTTGCGTTCGAGTGCGGGGTGGATGGCGGGGAGGGGGGCACTTTTGTTTGTCCGGCGTATCGATGACACATTTTTTCGGGCCGTAACGTCGTTAGCCAAATACATCAAATTCTGAAATTGCATTATGTGACAATTAATTGCGTTTTATTTTAATAGCCGCCGGCAAAAAAGTTGACGGGTGCACTTCAAACAGCCTGCTATCTTGACTGAATTATCGGCCAATGTTTCGATACATTAACTGCTCAATTCATTGCATTTGTGCGGAAAAAAGGTTGTCTTAAAATTAACTTTAAAAAAGTTTGACTATACTTTTTGATAATATAAGATTAGCAATTGTTCCATGTTAGATAGTAAAAAAGTTATCTTAACTTTCACACAGAGAGAAACATTGTTTTGATATTTGTTACAATTTATGTTTACAATGTTCAATTCAATGTATGTTAAAGTATTTTCTTATACAATATTTTTTCAACTTTTGATACAACTTGCAGGAAATTTTAAAAACCACATATTAAATAATTAAGTAATACTGCAACACTTTTGAAATAGAATGTACACTGAGAAAACCATATTGTAACCACTACAAGATTTATTGTAACTTAGACAATTTTATATAGTAAACTGTTTACAATATCATAACTACTTTCATACTTTCGTAACTACTTTCAGCCAATGACATTGCTAGATTGCTTTATTTCGACCAAGCAGCATACTGGAAATTGTACAATCCATACACTCACAAAAAGGATACATTGAGCGAAGAAAAATGTTCTTGGTTCAAGACAAAATGTATCTTGATATTTTGCCAAGAATAAATTTTCTTGAACCAAGAAAAGTTCCCTTGATCCAAGATACTAAGTGGTTAAGCCAAGAAAAAATGTCTTGACAGGATAAACTTAAGTTTTGATCGAAGAAAATAATAGCAAAACTTAGTGATTCTTGAACGAAGGTAAAGATTTTTGTGAGTGTACTGTACGATATCGTTTTCTCGGTGTAGTAGTATTTTTTTAGTACAATAATTTTTAGATGTATAAGAATTTTTGGTTTCAAAGATATTTGATTTAACAATCACACTTACTTACTTCTTTGACTTTCTTTGTTTCTTTATATATATTTTTTTATTTCAAATCGAAACTTGATCTGGTTCTTTTTGGGTGGAAATTAGGGCATGCGACGGAGTGAAGAATGTCCGTTTGATCCAATTGAAAGGTACACACTTGCTGGCGAATGCGAGTAATTAAACAATGAAGGGATTATCGATTAGAGGGGGAAAAAGCGGGAGTTGGTGGAAAATGTTTGACGGCAAGTTTATTTTGGATTAAGTATTTAAAGTAGCGTAATGACTATGTTGGCTTTAATGAATTCTTGTGTAAAATAAGGTGAGCGGACGCTGGTTATTGCAATGGCCCCAATTATTGTGATGATAATTAGGAAATGTATAAACAATGTAATTTCGACTCGAAATTACTCTGTGTTTCGGCGAAAAATGCTTCGTTTTAATTAAGACATGCAAATTACTATTGATATTTTCAACCAACTTGAAATGAAGGCTACCTGCGTCTTCGTTGCCTCGTCGCATAATACCGACTCGACATTGTTTTTATAACGATAACAACGTGATTTCGACGTCACTTACACATAAATACAAATTTTATTGAAAAATCATGTATACACATACATATTATTTGGATTTCTTGTATTTCCAAATGATGATATTTTCATCGAATGAGTTACTCTTTTTGAATGAGAGAAAGATTTCTTTTGGGAAAATATCGAAATGGGAATTTTTCCAATTAAAATTAAAATTTTTTATGAAAAAAAGTAAAAGTTATAATTGTATGTTTTTTATGTTCTGACAATATTCAAATGATTTTTTTTAATTTCGTTTTCAATGTCATTAAAACGATTTCAGCAAAATGTTCATTTGTTTTGAAGCCGAATGCTAGTTTCAGGAATTTATATTGTAAATATTATGTAATTCCTTAAAATTTTTTATGAAAAACAGAATAAATAAGTTTAAATAACGTGTACTTTGTATTATAAGAATTCAACACATTTTTCATGAAAGATAATATTATTTCATGTGAATAAACAACTGTATAAAATATTCAATTGATATTAATTTATTGATCATTAATAGTAGAATATCTTTGAATTACGTTATGCAGAAAAGTAAAAATAGAACATTGAAATATAAAAACTCTTTGAAATATAAATCTTGAGACTAAAATATAACAATTTTGATGGAATTATGTTTTATTGCAACAGTAGTCGCATTGTGACCAGATTATAAAGTTTTTAATATTGACAAGCAGCCACAAAGTTAGTGTCAAAATTGTACAATTTATCAACCGCAAGAGTTATTTTTGTGGACACACATTCTGAAATAAATGTCTCTGAAAATTATGTTTTCATCCGTTCATTTCTGATTTGACATTTTTGGCGAAGATTTGTTTGGAACGCAATACTTTTAATATATATAAGATTTGTTATTCATTGACACAAAATTGACAACTTTTGATGAAACATCAGGATCAATTGCGGATTGAGTGAAAATGGGACATTGTGAATGGAAAATGGTTTTTTAATAGTGATAAATTTATTGAGAAGAAAATAATATTTCCGAAATACATGGATATTGGAAAACGATTGTAAAACTAAGCCGGGCGCGTATCGCGAACGGGTGGAAATCCGACGCGACGAAGGCTCACCTTGGCGTATCGAGATACAGTTAAGATGTTTCTTTGATGATGCAATTGCGATCGCGCGCCAGTGACGTGATCGCGTTATCGGGGCAACGACGCAACGGTAGAAATATTTACATTCCAACCGAGACAATTGATCCATTGACCCTACTAAACGTGGCATTGTCACCACGAATTAGTTATAACTCAACCACTAAATGCTTTGTGCCAGTTCAGCCAAGCTCTACCACGTTCGCTTACAATTCGCTACTTTTTTCCACCTCTTTTCTTCGACTTTCGGTTTCGTCCGTCTTCCGTTTCCGATACGATTTTTGTTTTATTTCGCTTTTCGTTTCTTTGTTTACTTCTAATTTGATTTTTTTTCTTTTTTCACTTGTCGTCGATATCAAAGAGTCTAATAATGTAGATTTTTGCTATACAATTAAAAATGAGAACGTAAGAACTGCATTTGCAAAAAAATCGTAATACGTCGTGCAAAATGTACGACGTGCATTGTCGGGTCGCGGTGTAAAATTTCATGTAAATTATCCGGCGTTTTTAAGCGAACTGCTTAGCTCGACGAAAGTAACGGCGCTCGTTCGCTATTTATACGAGCGCCGGTAAATAATTAAACGCGATAATAAATAATAACGTTATAATTGACGATGAATTATCGACTAATTTAAATAACTCTGATATTCAATTGCAGTGCAATCATTAGCATAAGGAGCATTAAACGCTTATAATTATACCGGCCAATTATTTTACGCCATTAGTGTTACATTATTCTTACCATTATAAGTGCATCACAGCAATTCCTGGCTATTGGATCAACTTGAATAATTCAATCAATTACAACTGCGATGGCAATTGATGTGTTTTCGGATGCATTAGTCTTTTGCGAGGCGGAAAGAAAATTATAATGCAAAGTCGACGATACAATTTACAAAAGTCACAGAAAACATTTAATAAACGAAGCAGGGTGCAAAACAATCTGACATTTGTCCTTGGGAAACGTTGTCTCCAGCCTCCTGCTTCTTTTCACTCCGGCCGTCTTTTATTTGCAGCTTTATTTTAACGAATCTACTTTCGCCGGACTTTTTTTCTCCCAAAAAGACTGTTCTCCACTTGAAAATAGACTCACCGTATTAATATTTGATAGCGCCACGACCGCGCAAGGCTCAAAATTACTATAGCCTCGCGTACGTTAAAGTGCGAAATTTAATATTAAATAAAGACGTTCTTTCGTTTCCGTGAGTTTCGTTAATTACAGGAAAAAAATGTACGGAGCAAAATATGACGTAAGAATTATTAGTCTTGTGGTTCTTTTTTCCCAGCAAAGACTGGAGAATCGTCGTGAAAATGACATTAATAAAAATGTTTGTGATGATAATTTATTTGCATTAAAAAATGTGAATGAAATTCAACAATTGTATTCATTGGTAAATTAATAATTCACTGAATTCCTTCTAAATAACAGTTAATTTTGGCGCGTGAAATCGGCCGAAACGATATCGCGAGAATAAGTGACTCTTCGGTTTCGCGAGATTGCTTGCGTGCATTATTAACGGCAACTCGATACCACGTCGTGTAAAATTACACATGCAAAGTGACGACAAATCAAGGGAATCGAGTGTAATTTAATTTATTCAATGGCAATTATTGTTGCGGCACGAGCATCAAGAAAAACAGCGATGAAATTGAATTGAAATCGGGCCGTAATATGATGAGACGTTTGCCTGATTACACGTCTGTTTCTGGCCGCGGACGGGGAAAATTGCGCGGGAAAATTCGCCACGCCGTGTATGAAACGAGCGGAGCTTTTTACGCCCGGCAGTCAAATCCCGCTACTTAGTACATATAAGATTGGATTAAACTGCGACCGCGAGGATATCGTATAATTGTGCGAATTACAACGGTCAGCCGCCGCGAACGAAACTCCCGCGAGACAACTGCACTTTTCATTTCGCTTCTTAAATTTCAAACGTAATTAATGCCGCGTACGTGTGCGTTAATTAAGTATCTCGATCACACGGAATTAACAATTCTTAACTTGAGCGAGCTAAGCGAAACGCCGGCCAAGGAGCCTGTCATTTCCCCCTATTTTCATTTCAGTTTTCAAATTTTTCATTTTTCACTCTACTCTCGCAGAAATACGTGCTCCAAAAATTTCAACAGAAATATATTGAAATATAATAACATTCATCGACAAACCTATATTGGTACATCGGAATGTATCAGTACATGTGAGCGACTATTGAATATATTTTTGAAAATATATTTCAACGAATTAAAAATAATTGTAAAATTTAACAAAATACAATAAAATATGTTACTTCTTTTATGCAGTGAGAAAAATCGTTGACATCATTGCATAATTTCGATTCAGTGAAAATTGTCACTACTGAAGTTTTTAGTTGAAACAACTAAAAATCGGAGCTTCGTTTTAAATGAACATTTAGTAAATCCAACAGAATAAGGTTACAACTGAAATCAATTACTAATACTTTGCTTTACGCAACTATAAATTTTGAATTTTTAAAATTGATCGTGATTGTTTGAAACATTCACCTTTACATGATTTAGATCTTGCAAAAGGACAAGTGGAAACAACGTTCCGAACGGCGAACACAAATAATTATGGCCAAATTAACCGTGTGATGATATTCGCTGCCAAATTAATACGTCATTGTCATTTAACGGATGAATAAAACATGCGATTAGTTTTTTGGGGAAAAAAATCATTTGCGCCCCATTCACAAAGTTGCCTTTATAAATAATAAATAATTCATGCTAAGAAGCCCTGTTGTTAATTTCGAACAATGAGATATATCTATGACAGCTTAACTCAGAGGAGGTAAAACTGCAATAAACGGAGGGAGCATGAGAGGTGGGGGGAGGGATTGTTTGATGATGACGAAAAAGAACTTGACAAACTTCCCTGCTGATGACCCGGGTGACCAAAAATGACCTGGTGCAATTACCCGTGTGATCGAGGATCACCTAGTGCAGTTTTCAGACGATGACTTGGGTAACGAAAAACCACCTAGTGCAATTCCCTGATGATTTTCGATCACACGAGTCATCACCAGGGAATCGCCCCAGGTAATTTTTAGTCACCCGCGTCATCGTTAGGGAAGTGCACCAGGTGATTTTTGTCAACTTGGTCATCATTAGGGAATTGTTTCAGGTGATTTATTATCACTCGGGTCGTCACCAGAGAATTTCACCAGGTGATTTTTCGTCACCCAAGTCATCGTCTGGGAACTGCACCAGGTGATTTTTGATCACACGGGTCATCCCCAGGGAATCGCACCAGGTAATTTTTAGTCACCCGGATCATCACCAGAGAAGTGCGTCAAGTTTTTTCGTCATAATCCAAGATTCTCCCTTACCCCGTACCCACCTCCCTCACCTCGCACCTCTCTATTCTACTCTCACCTCTCATCCTGCTCGCTGATATTTTCTTTCCTCCTGACCCTCCGATAGTACCATCTCTCATACTCATCTCTCGCTCGCGATCCACAGTCTGTAGTAACTGTCTCTTGCGACATCCGTCACACACTCGCGCCGAGCAGGCGTTGGTCACATGCG
>JABFOV010006626.1:0-10422 GCA_022817685.1 Aradophagus sp. ZL-2020
TTTCACGTCCCCGATGAATGCGTAGCCGTGACTCATTTCACTAACATCTTCCGTAGCCTACTTCACCGTGCTTTTCCCAACGGGATAACATGAAATAAGGAGAAACTGAATTCGCCTGATTTATCTCATTTATTTCTCATATTCAATTGACATTATTGATTTTATTTTATTTTATATAATCTAATTATATTTCCGGGTCCGATAGTCCCCATCGGTCACAATGGAAATGTTTTTATTTAATATAATTGAGAAACGTGAAACAATTTTTATACAAAGCACAAACTATCTATACAAGTTATGCAAGAGAATATTTCATTAACTTGGTATCGTAATAATTAAACACATATGTGAGTAGTAGAAAAATACTGAACTTAATACATTTTCAAATATAATAATACGGAGTATATAATTTATATAAACGAGCATTTCAATAATGTAACAAATTCAATTATCATAACATTTGAAACATTGTTCATTTAGAAAAAAACAAAATCAGTTCAATACTTATAAAAGAATAATTATTTTTCATCGTGTAATTTATTTTTTATTATCAATAAATGATCAATAAAATGATGTTATATGTAATAATTGAAATGTGTATTAATCAATTTCTTAATGTGTAATTAAGAAATTTAATAGGTATTAATCAATTTCACGTGTATTAATCATTTTATATATGATACAAACTGTGTAATTTAACATTCTAAGACATTATTGAACAATATTTTTTAATAAACTTCAGTATTGTAAAAAATTATATTTAATTGCAGACTTTTTTAACTAAGTTTGTTTTTTTCTCGCGTATTTTCAAAATTAAATTATGGAAGCAAATGAAAACCGTTTAACAATGAACAATATTCAACACTGGAATTTAGATCGGTAATGTCTGAAAAAGACTTAACATTCAAAGTTAAGAACATATGTTTTCCAGCAGTAAGTACTCCTTTAATGGTAACTTTCTGTCCTTTGATGTTATATTTCTCTATTGATGACTTATCATCATCATTTTTAGACTGAATCACAACTTGTAACTTATAAAATCCATCTGTAATTGATCCGACCATGAAAGATCCTCTTTTCGTTACTACTATACCGAAAGGTGTCTTGATGAATCCATTAATTTCTGTAATAAAAAAATTGCACATTAAATAAAAAATTACTAAAGAATATATCAAAATAAAAGCAATTGTAATAAAATTTTCAAAAAATTAAATTAAAATATTCATTGTCCCAAATCTTTTAATTAATAAGGTTAATCCTTCAGATAATATAAACATTAAAATATACGTAAAACATGTTAATATGATATAGAAACAAAATACTTGATCGACTTGTTTCTAATATAATACTATTGATTATAATACAAATTAAATTATTTTCATTTTTTTTATTAAATATTTAAAAAAGTAACCAAGATAATTCATCAATTTGACAAATAAAATTATCAGTTGAAAAATTATTTTTAATTTATAAAATAGCATATATTTTTTTACTTCAAAGCATTCCTTAGTTTAATTTAATAAATATAAATAATATTTACAATTATAAATTAAGAATTGTTTGTAAAAAAGTTAGAGAGGAAAAGATTATTAAAATAATACCTATAATTTTCCCAACATCTTGTCGAACATCCTTCATATTTTCAATTTTACATACTGTGCTGGTAGTCGCTTTTTCTTTATAAATAGCCTCTATTGATATTGACGTACAGTTTTGTGCATGCAGCTCGTATTTGCAAGTTGTTTTCAAATACTGCAGATTTTTTGGAACTTTAGGTTTAATTTTATCGATAAATAAGACCTAACATCAAACAAAAGTATTATTGTCTATTTATACAAATTAAGTAATTACGATTATTAAAAGAGAAAAAAAAATATATTAAAAATTTTAAAACTTTTAAACATTTTCATTTTTAAAAATAAACTTTAATATAAGTATAATGACATATATCTCTACACTAATGTTCTAAAAATTATAATATAAAAAATATATGCATAAATACGTACACAAACACAATTATAAATCAATTAATAATATCCAATAAATTTTTTTTTTTTTTAAATGAATAAGATGATTTAACTTTTTAATTATAGCATCTAATAATAATTTTTTTTCTTACCAAACCAGATTGTGTTATTCTTTTAGAAAATTTTTCAGCCAACTCATTAAAAAAAACCACTTTTACAGTAGATCCGTTATTCATGGTGATTTGAAATAATTTTGTTTTTCCATTATCATACAGTTTATTTACCATGTCAACATAACCATAAAATTGACTGAAATGAATACAAATGTATATAATTTAATATTTGATTCAAAACGTTGAAAATCAACTTACAAATATATGATAAAACCATTAAGTCAATTGCTCTCTATCAATTTAATTTCTGAATTATTACAATTACAATTTAAAAAAAAGTTGTCAAAAAAAAACATCATTGTACAGGATATACCTTCATCTATTTATAAAATGTAACTTTCCGAAACTTACTACGGAATATGAAGCAAAAAATAATTTTATTAAAAACCCATTTTATCAATTTATTTATATTTAAAGAAATAACAAAGTAAATTCAAACAAATCAATTTTGATTATTTTTGATTATCGTCATTTTTTAAATCTAAAATTGAATTTTACATTTTATAAAGAAATAATTGATAAAAAAAAACCAGAAATACATTTAAGTTAAATGTTATATTTTTTTTTGTATTTTATACGTTACTGTAATTGTTGAAAATTATATACTCACAAACTTGTATTGCCAGGAGTTGTATTATTTAAAATTTCATTTGGTGTAAAATCAGATTTATCTTCCTTTACTTTAAGTTCAGTCATTTTTTTCTATGTATATCAATTAATTTAACGCAAGTACTTGACAATCCTCTTCAAACAAATGACGATAATTTTTTTTTTACTACTGATTTTAATACTGATAACCTTCATTTAGCCACATAAAACAAAAGAAAATCACTGATTTCTCATTTTAAAATGCATTTTGAAATCTGGAAAATAAAAAGATCAATAAAAACAATAAATAAATGTTAATTACATCTATTGTATCAAACATAAACTTTTTACTATCGCTCAAAAATTTTTTCAATTCATCAATTTTAAATTTATAGTTAACATTAATATTTTTCTAACAACACAATTAATTTAATATTACAATATTTTTATAAATTATTCATTTAATATTTAAATAAAGAATAACTAAAAATATTTATTACATTTATTAATAAATTTCTTAATTATATATAGAATATATATTTTATTTTAAAAATTTAATTAACTACATATGTTTTATTTTATTAAAAAACATTGATTTATGTAAAATTACTTACAGTATTCTTAATACATCAAGACAATATTTTCATCTTTGAAAATTCGAATTCAAAATAGAAACAAAGAAAATATACCCATGGAAGGAATTAGAACATAAATAAGAAAAGGATAAAAGATAAAATGCAAATGAAGTAATAGGAAAAGAATTATGGATTTCATTTAAAAATTATCAATTTGAGAAACTTTTTAAACACAAAATAATGACTTTATAATGAAAATAGAGGGAAACATCTTTGGGATTTAGGATAGAGAATACATTTACTGATCAGCATCCATTTTCATTTCCTGTAATAAAAAATATATATTTAATATATATAATATATATATAATTTTCTATATAGTTAAATGATAGTTATGATAATTATTTTGAAAAAATCTTACTTTTGACGAATTGTCATTTTTTATAATTTTATCTTGAACTTCAAGCTTTCGCTTTTGAGGTAGAAACATTGCTCGTCGAAGATCAGATATTGATAAAGCACCAGGTAATTTCTTAATATTCTTAATGTCGTTGACGGATATATGATAGGGCATATTTTTCCCATTCATAATACCGGAAACAGTAACATGGGTGGTTATTGGAAATTTATCAATAACTTCCAAATCCGTAGATCTTATTTCAAGTCGTGTGCGCCCATGTGCAATACTACCTAACGCAATTTCAATTCCTTTGAACCTATCGATTGTAAACTCTGAATTGATATACCCTTCCACGGTTACTGTAAAATTAAATGTTTTCACTTTTATTTCATTTTTATTTCACTTTTTTTATTTTTTTTTTTCATTTCACTTTTATTTATTATAAAAGTGAAATAATAAGTAAATAATAAGTACATGTTAATACTCACTATTTTGTTGATCATATTCAAGTACATCTGTAATGTCTACTTTTTTGTACATAATATCTTTATTTTCAAATTTAGAAATAACTTGAATAGTTGTGTTGGATTTGTAGGTTAGATCTACATTAACATTACCCAAACTGAATACATTATGACGTTCCTGAGCAAACGCACCATCCACATGTAAAATCTGTCAAAAATATGATCATACTCATATTATTAAATTTTAAATGTTACTGAAAAATGAAACGTTTCCATTCAGAAACGTTTCATTAAAATGATTTAAAACATGTTTACAATTACAAAGAATGTATGTTTTGAAAACATTCGATAAAACGTTTCATTTTTCAATCACATAAATTTTAAATATATTAACAAAATAGTTTTTATGACGTTTTTGTCATTCAAAATATTTATATTATTAAAGAAATTTAATTGATTTTATTTATTATTTATTTATCATTAATTTTTGAATATTTATAGCATTTTAGAAAATTTAATTAAATAAATATAATTCACGAGAAATTAATGTAATTTTATATAACAGAGAATAGAAAATCAATGAAGAAATTTTTTTATCTGTATATAATGACGTATTTTATGTTATTTTCGAAAAAGTTTATTTACTTAAAATAAATACATAAAAAATATACTTACATTATTAATTTTAAACATTGGTTTGATTTTTTCTATGTCTTTCTCGCCCCAAACAGTTAATTGTACTTTCCATCGATTATTGGTCAATACTCCTTTAAATCGTAAAATCGGACCGTTTTCAGTATTGACCATTTGAGCAGCAGACTCAGCAGCAACCATTCCTATTATTTCACTATTGACAAAGATTTTTTTTTAATTTTTTTTTAATAATTATTTTAAAACGCCTGAATGCTTGGAACTACATTGAATTTATAAATATTATAATTATTTTATAAAGATATTAATTAGAACATGAATAATAAAAAAAAATCAACAATACTCTCTTTTATATTTCATTAATGTTTTTATATGTAAACAAATAAAAGAAAATAAATAAAGTTAGGTTTAGTGTAAAAAAAAACAAACATAAACAAAACAAAAACAACGAAAAACAAAACAAAAACAGCGAAAAACGACAAAGAAGAACTTTATCCATTCATAAACTAAACTATTTCTTTTATGTTAAAATAATCGAAAAGAAACAAACATGCACATTACAATATTTATTTAATATCAAATCAAATTGTAAAAATAAAATATAAATACTTACACCGTTCCATCAAATGGTAAAATGTTATCAAATAATTCATCCGGCGACAGTTCAATTTTACTTGCATCCATAATTCACTGTATTATTAAAATGCTCGTACACATTAACTCACTTTATTATTGAAATTCTCGTTTAATAAATATAGTCCGCACTATAGCAAGTTTGCTGTTGTAGTTGTATCTTTAATATAGCAAACTTGCATATGCATCTCAGTACAGCCACGTTTTTCTGACATAGTAACAGAAATAAACAAAATTCTAAAAGTACAAGCGCGTTTTAATATCGGAACTAATGCTACCAACTACATAAATAAGTAACATTAAAACAAAAATTCCCTAGGAATTATTTCCTTTTGAATTTAGAAAATTTTTTAATTTTATTTTCTACACTGAATCAATGTAATAAGAAAACTAAACACACAAAGAAAAACAAATTTAACTTTTAATTAAATTTCAATTTTAACAAAAATTTTCAGCAAAAAAAGTTATTGAAAATATTTTAAAAATGATTTGAAAATTTGTTACAATACATATACCGTGTTTGGAATACCGGGTTGATATAACTTACTGAATTATTCAGTCGAATTCATTTAGATTGTCTGTACAAATAATCCGATGATTTATCTAAAGACGGGTTTTAATTAATTACTCGGTAGGTCGAAACAACTCAAACTATCTGAACTCGAGTTTAGAAAAATTCGACTGAACAATCCGGCAAGTTGAATCAACCTTAACTTAAATTAATCTTTTTTCATTTATGCATTAAAATTCTAAATAAAAGAAACATATTCATGTCATTTTAAAATGTACAAAAAAAAATCAAATACATATTATAACAATTTTAAAAGCAATTCTTAAATAAAACTGGCAAAGATATTCAATATAAAAACACTAAAAATAGAAAAAAAAAAGATTTTAGAAACATTGTTAACCTATTTTCTTTGTTCGTGAATACCTTTGTAATATGTTTAAAAATACGATTTTGGCATTAATTTCAAAACTGTCACAAATTTTGTTTCTCCTTTATAACCTCGACCCGCTAGAGGCGCTGACTGAACTTTTTTTACGGATAGACAAACATAACCTTCTATCTGTTATTTATTTATACTCAAATGTTAAACATTTCGAAAAGAAAATTGTTTTTTAAGTTTCTTTTCTGTAATTTGAAGTACATTTCGGTAAACTATCTACTTCTTTGTTTACCAATTTTCAGAATTGTTGATTAAGTATTTTTATCTGTAAAAACTATTCAACTAGCGCCTTTAACAGATCAAACCCATAACAGGGAAATTTTTACAACAATTGTGGTAAAAGAAATTTTCAAAAAAATGGCCATCCATTACTTATTTCGATCTCAAAATTGAAAATTCTAAATTAATAAATAATATACCAACTTTTGATTCTTATAAATGTTAATATACAATGTTATATTATTTAAATCAAAATAGTTAAATTTTCAATTTCAAATTTTCCAAGGAAGCGCGCGAAGCGCGCTATTGCCTCTAGTATAATAAAATATTAATGTAAGTAACACATAAAATAAAGTAATACTAAATAAATTGTTTTGTTATTTCATTATTTTTTTAATTTATTAATTAATTTTAATACAGTTAATAATAATAATAGTAATGATAATATTAATTAAAAATATAAAAAAGAAAATAAAAAAAAAATTATTAATTAAACCAGAACAAATAATATATATACATAAGATTGTATTTAACGTCATGTTTAAAATTTGTTAAGTATTCGTTTATATAAATAGTTATATGTAAATATAATAACGAAAAATATTATTTTAAATATGAATGTATTATTGTACAATACCGGAAGTAAGTTAAAAATAGGTCATGTTATTTTGTCACTTACTTTTTTTATAAATTATAATGTTTTCTATAATTTATTTCAAAATTGATGCGCACATTGAAATATTTGTATTTCTAACCTTATTCAATATATGTCATATAGTCCTGTGGGTGTCACAAAAATTGTTCTGTTGGTACTACAGGTGACAAATACTGTGAGTACCATATTCTAGTCATGTAGCCTATGCAGGATTTTTCATGTCATACTCTCGTGATTCTATTCCTGTTAGCATAACTGAAATACCTGTGCAGTCTACAGGTTTCTTTTTTTTTTTCCGTGAACGATCCGAGCTCGAAAGCTACGTAAATTCTGCTCGTCAGTTGTCGTTGCCAGGCAACGACGCAGTTGTTCAGACTCGCGAATCGGTCATCAACGCATTAACGTATCCGCGTGACAAATCGGGAAAAATCTCGTGTTTGAAATCGAAAGTGCGAATTTCGTTTTTTGACCGGCTCCCATCGGTACCGAGACGGCCCACGTGTGATTGTGTGTATCGACGCCAACTGGAACGACGATGACCGGCTGATCATCGTGGATGGATGGGGCACTTGGCAGCCAGCAAAGTGACAACGGAGGTTAGTCTACTGCAAATACACTACCCAAATCCCCATGTTACAAAATTGTTGCCAGCTGGCTGGCATTAATCTGGCAAAAGTCCGGCATTTGTTCGTGAACCAGACTTATCCCGGACACATGCCATACCACTACCAGATTTTGGAGGTCTGGCGAAGGTATGGCATTCGTCGTCTCATGTTTTAGGAAAGTCAATTTATAAGTGACAATCCTAAACTTATACAATAAATTTATGAGAAAAATCTGCAGTTTCTATGAATTTCTTTAACTTTATACAAGATTTTTCCCTAATTAAAGCACGAATATTACAAATTACACAATTTTTACCCTTAAATTTATCGGAAATATTTTAGCATGTATAATTTTATGAATAAATTTACAGTTAATTCGGGAATGGTCGCACATTTGTTACATCTCTTTATTTACTAGTTATCATTATTTACATCTCTTTATTCATCTTTATTACAGATCTCTTTATTCATCAGTAAAGACGATGTTTGGTCATCTTTTTTTGTTCGTAGTTGTTTGACAAAATATGCAGCTTTCAGTAATTTTATATCTAATACAATTTCAGAACATAATATAACTTTAAATTTTTTTATTTTACAAACTTATCACATAATACAAATTTTGGTTAAATTTTACAATTAGCGTTTTTCGCTGGGCTGTTCCGTTGATTCCACCTTATTCTGCTGTTCCGGAACAGTATGGAACAGTCCCAGAATTGAAACGGTGCAGGCCGAAATGGCGCGCAAAAATATAAACACAAATACCAAATATAATCGGCTACGCGTTTAAAGATTGGCATTTTCTTCGATCTTATTAGATACTTAAGCACGAGTCATTGACGACAACATTAACACGCGTTGATTGACGGTGCTTTTAAATTGTATACATTATTAAAATAATGGGTAAGTGAATGCAGGAGTACGTAAGTGTTATTTAATAATTAATTATGTGACGGTGCGTACACCTGTCGAAACACACTGGAAAACCTAACCTCTAATCGTTCCCAACCTAACCCGAACAACAATAGTAATTGGCATGTACAATAGAGCGCGGGCAACAGCACGGCACCCGCGATGAAAATGTATACGCGAAAATATAAGAATCGCGCCAAAAATAACCCCGAGCATGCTTGTGCTTTTCACGGCACTTATACCCGTTCAACCTATCCCGATATTCACGAGACTTGCGTGAATAAATACCGAGACTTTCGGTTCCTGTTGCGATCGGGACTTTCGGTCGTAACCACCTGCCGCCATCTAAGTGTCGTGGGGAGAACTAGTTCCGTGGATTACTCGGCCTCAGTATTCAATCCCGAAAACTCCGAGACTTTCGGAATCTCTCCGGTTATTGGGGCATTCAATAACCAATAGACAGGGGACTTTCCTGTGTACCTGATCCTGACCTATTTGGTACTGAGTACGAGTAATCAACCGTATCACCGTTGTAAGCGCGAGCGTACCAGTATTATTCTCTCACTGTAATACTCGTAGAATAAACAAGATAGCACGATAATTATAATTTATTTTGTTCTTTCCAGGTGCTATTTCGCCGTCCGACTACAGTCCATTTATATTGTTTATTTTGTAGTATTCTTTTATTTTATATTCTTTAATATTGTATTCTTTTTCTTTTTTTTTACAATCAGATTGTTTTTCTTTCTTTCCCCAAACGAATCCTGGCACGGCGAGCAAGTCGGGCCAGGCGCGGAAACATAAAACCGTCGCAATTACATTAAATATAAATATTTAAATATAACTGAAGTTGATGTATTATTGCAGCACTCAGTATTTATAATTTTTAATAAATTATTAATAATTTATTTTAGAATTAAAGTAATGTATTTTTTAAGTAACAATTATTTTGAATAAAAATGCATATTAATTAAAAGAGTGTGTGAAATTAATTAATTAATTAATTAAGTGTGTGAAATAATACAAATTTATAGTAACTTACTTTATTCTTTAATTAATATTTTTGTTATTATCATTTTATTTGTATTTATGATAGTATAATTTGTGTAATATAAAATACAACCAGCTGATATCCTGTGCTTCATATGGGAAACATTACAATAATTTTTTTTTAAATAATTTTTTACTTAAAATTAAATTAATCAAATTAAATTAAATGAAAGAACGTAAATAAAATAAAATTAAAAAAGATTAATTTTTTTTTTCAATTTTCTTCATAACATTAATCAATTTTTATGTAGCCTATGACATTAAGCAGCGTACAAGCGCTCTATGTTATTTCATTTTAAATATGTTTTTTTGTTTTGTGGTAAAAAATAATGAAATAAAACGTTTGCTGTAAATTTCATTACTAATTTTTTCAATCAATCAATTTTTATATAAATTTTGACTTCGATTTTCGATTATTGGTAATTTGTAAGAAATATCGGAAAATAGGTGATACGGTCGTATATTCATTTCAAATTTCTAACGCTCACGGTTCGTGAGGGGGGCGTCAGAGGGGAGACGCGTTTCGGCGGCTCCGCTGACGTCGGAAAAGTGGGCTGGACTTCGGCGCGCGCAATCTGACAGC
>JABFOV010006627.1:0-10421 GCA_022817685.1 Aradophagus sp. ZL-2020
ATTGTGTGATCACGTGTGAGATAGTTAAATAAAGCTAGACAACGACACACAAGACGAAGTGAGCATCGCTAGGACGTTGGGTTAGTATATGTTTTTTATAGAAAGAAAAGGGCTCGAAGAGTTGTTACGGGGGTTCGTGGGATCCGATGTTTTTACAAGAAGATGTGATTCAACAATTATTAAATCCCGTATAATCACAAAAATATGCATTATTTTAATTAAAAAAAAAAAAAAAAAAAAAAAAAAAAAAAAACAATATACTTGAAAAAGTTCTGAACATTTTTTTATTAGTGTTATACTTACATTATAACGAATTCGAGTTTTGTAGTTTAATATTTTCTTGTAAATAAATTTTATAAATAAACATAAATTTAAAACAGTTATTTGTGCTACAAGAAAAGGATGTTGGAGTTTCACAACAAATGCGAATTTATAGCATCAGATTGAACGTGACCGAAGCGAATTTTAATTTAATTTTAATATTATATAACAAACTACTTTCCTTTTCGCAGAGCAGGCATATAATAAGGTTTTTACTGTGCACGTGTGATGAAAACTATATTTTTACAAGTACGCGCGTCTTTGAAATTGTACAGTAGTATAAAACCAGGTACATTTGATTATTATTTATTGAAAAGTGCATTTTATTAATCAATGCGAAACTTTGCCAAAGTGTCCGTCACTGGCACTTCATCCTTATTAATACCTATCTTCAATCTTCTTTCTAATTTCCCGAATAGTATATGAACAAACTAATATAAATTGAAGACCTCGGACTGCTGCCAAAAAGCGTCATGATCGTAACTGGTCAGATTTGATTGGACGTGAGGCAAATTGAACTTCACATTTATTAAATAAAATTTAAACGTTTGCAGCGAATGAAATCAATTAAAGTTAAAAACTTCAAGTATGAATTTATAATTTTATTTTTTATAATCTGTTGCTCTGATAACGAATAACAAAAAATTTCAAAATGAAAATAACTATTACAATTATTACACCAACAAAAAATTGTATAATTAATTTACTGGATCATAATTCGTTTCTGTTTTTAATGAATTAATTTCCTAGATGGAATCCTCAATCTGACTGCTCATCTAAATTATTTTAATTTTTGTATTTTTATTTAGATTTCACTGTCCATAATTTTGCAATTTCTGAATACCATAAAATATGAATTTACAAAATGTAGATATAATTGTAAATTAATTATTGACCACGCTATCTTCAAAACAAATAGCTAACCAACGTGAGGGACATTCAATTTAATAGATATTAAAATGCGACGCTAACAATTTGTGACTTCGCATAAATGTTCGTTATAATCGTACACACAGAATTATTCGCACAATCTTTCTGTAATTTAATTTCCATTAGAAGTTTTAAATTATGTATCCTGCTTTGCATTAAATAATTGAGACTTGTAAAATAAAAGCACACACAGCGTTTCGTGTAAGGACAGGTTGAGAGCAACGCTATTGCCTCCCAGCGATGACGTTGTGCAACGCGGTTGCTGATAAGAGGCAGTCAATCTTAATGATTTAGAAATCGAAGCGATTTTAATTGCACACTTGTCGTGGACATTTAAATGGCATTTGCCTGTCCTCCGAACATCATTTATTTGAATAAATTTGATAGACAATTATAAAAGCAAGTGTAATTCGTATCTTGCATCATACTTATTAATTACGCCTGTTCTTTTCATTCAAAAGTGGTCAATAACTTATTGAAACAACCTGAAAGAATTCATGTGTCATCGTCAACAAATCAGACTTGTAATTTATTACTGTAATTAAGTTGATTGCAGCAAAAGTTATTTAATGATTCTATTGCATTTGTTTAACGTGAAAATTTTACCAACATTTTATGAAATTTAATGTATACAATTTTGTTCGATAAATGCAAAATTACTTTGATATTTTATGTACCAAGAGCGCTTGGGTCCGAGGTCAATATACTGTTTTTCATACCATCGATCAAAGGAGAAATAACAAAAACAAAAGTTACGATAACAGTAACAATAACAGCAGCAATAAAAATAATAATAATAATAATAATAATAATAATAATAATAATAATGATAATGATAATAATAATAATGATAATAATAATAATAATAATAATGATAATAATAATAATAATAATAATAATAAAGGATTAAAGAATGTAATTAAAATATTCTATTCAAAAATACATGAGTGTTTTAATACACTCGGAGCAATGATTTGTTAAATTTGGCTGAACTTGTAATAATTAAGTGATGCAAAGTGTTTCAACGAGATTGTTCGTTAAGTATCATTCAACCATTAATCAAGGGTCGTGATATCGAGTCACCTAAGCAAGGTTCAATTTGAAATTTCCCGCAGTAATTGATGATTCCGAAACTCTGACTGAAGTGTCATTTCAAAAAATCAGATGTGACATTTTTTAGAACCGCGTAACGCTGTTTTTAATTTTCTAGCATAATTTTTCATTTGATTTAATTAAAAATAAATATATATGTGTGTATTAAAGCCAGCAATTATGCGTTATGCGAAAATGAAAATACCGTAAAAAAATTGTGAAAAAAGTGACATTTTAAAACCAGTAAACATGAAGACATATTTGATATTAGTGAAAACTAGAACAACTCAAAATGTGCGAAAATAAAGACTATATTTTAACTGTGCATGAATTCAAAATTATAATTTCTATTACAGGTCCTACAATGAAATATTGATTATCTTAACCCTTAAGTAGGCGCGTGGCGCCTATCAAACGCCAATGACAAAGAAACTCGCATGTCATTTACACCAGCGAGAAAGAGATAGTAAAAATAGTGCGCCTATTTAAGGGTTAATTACCCTGCTTGGACATGAGAAAAAAAATTTTATAACAAATTATTTCCTTATATAATATCAAATAATTACTTTAATCAAGATATATTTTTAATATAATCTCTAAAAAAAAAGTAATCAAATAATCGGAATAAATTTTCAGCTGTATACTAGTAAAAAAAAGCAAAAAGAAATCTTTTGCTTAATTTGAATATGTATTTAGTCAAATCATTACCATAATTCATATGTAATTTAAATTGCAAAAGTTTCCAATAATGTAAATACATTATAAATACCATTCGTATCAAATTTCATAATTAAGATTATCTACTTAGATTGGTCAACTGTGTAAATAATTATAATTTTAATTTTACTTGTTATAACTAATTACGAATAACTAAATACACTTTAACATTTAAAACCTATTTAATGAAATCTTGGTCCAATCTTAATTTTATTTTTATTTATTTATTTATTTTTTTCATAAATTATTCAGATTTTTTTATTGAGAAAAAATACTTTCGAATACTGAATGACAATTTCTTCGGTATGAAAATTCAGAAAATGTCGAGTTCCAGTGTGATAATACTTAAAAAATACTCGTTTCTTTTTATCTTAATTAATATTAATTGCACAACAAATTTCGTCTTGTAAGCAATCGGTTTAGTTAATTTCTTTATTACATTAAACGGCAATATAATAAATGATTAGACGTCAAGAAATCAATTACACACGTTGAGAGGCTCGGTTTGGTGGAAAGCGCCGAGACACTTGACGCGTACGTTCATCAGTGGCCACAGATATTTGGATTGGACAAGCTAATTCAGCATCCATGGCCGATATTTATAGACAATACGCTAGTTGGAATAATGTGAAATCCTAAAACTTTGCGAGTTCACATCGAATCGTCTGGCTAAGAACTCTATAGTTTAATTATAACGTCAAGTATTGCTAAACAACAATTATTATCAGCATGCAACGTTGAAAGAAAAACGGTTGATTAAAACAAAATAGAGCGCTTGTGAGCAAGTAAAAATGACTTTTTTCATCAATGATGAACAACAGAAGCCTTCGCAATGTTTACTAAAACGTGCAAGTTGTCGTTAAATGAACAACAGATGCATTGTTTTTTGAAATGAAGAGTAATATCGTCATCACATTCAATTTATAGTAACTTATGTTGATCGGTGTAAGATCAGTTGTGTTACATGTAATGTTGGGAATCAAACTTAGTAATTTGTCAAGTACAAAAATTAACATAATGTATTTTTTGAAAAAAAAAAAAAAAAAAAAAAATGAAGCAAAATTTTCGCCAAAAATGGACTTCGTTGGAAACAAAAGTGGAAACACGTTTCTTCTTATAATTAATATAAATCATTTACATGTCAGTACAATAACAAGTTCACTGAGAGACAAAAGAATGTAAAAATTACAATCTTTCTAACAGTTCGAGGACATAAGTCTTTCGGCACGAAAACTAATATCAAAAATAAAAGTAATCTCAACTTAAAATGACCGAATAATGTAAATAAGTTATAGTTTTCATTATTTTTTGACAGTAGTTTTCATGTTGAAAGACTTTTTTCTCTCAGTGTTCTAAATAGTAATCATGAAGAATCTTGAAATTGGTAACACGTGCGATAGTAATTCACGCGGAAACTGTGCGTTCTAAATTTACAGTTATTATATCATCATTATCGTATGTACATCGTGAAACATCACTTTAATCTGCGTTTTAACAACATTAAAAAATTTAATTTTAATATAACATGTATAATATATCTTAAATTAATAAATTGTATTTAATAAATTCATTCAGTCCTATACTTTTACTTATTTCTTTGACTCAAATACAATTTAAAAAATAAATTCAATTGAAATTTTCAACAATAATGGTGGCATCTGTTTCAATTATCAGTGTCTATATTTTATGTGAAGGGGGGGAGGGTGAAATATTTGTTAATAAAAGTTGCTCTAAAATGTATAATAAATGTTGTTAATGTTGGGCAATGGAACGTTGTATGTTCTCGATTTACGAAAAGTGATCTTTTGACGTTAAGTCTGCCAGTAGCATCAAATCTTGATTTAGCATGAAGAAAAAAATGCAACTGACCTCTGAGTAGCCTGGCGGTAATATTTTTTGTAATTGCTCGCATCGCCATCGTGCTGTGGAGTGGTCGGCACAGAATCAAAACAATGATGGTGTTGAGAATTGCAATTCTCCAGATCCATAACTGACTGTAAATAAAGTGAAAAAAATAACAATATAGAAAACCAATTAAAATGTCAATGAAAAAACTTGTTTGAAAAGTAATTTATAGATTGAAATGGATAAATTACATTACAATGTAAATTGTTCTTCAACATAAAATCATATGTAGTGCATTGAATTATCTGTATTTTTTATCCATGTATTTTACAAAATAATAAATAAATAAATAACATTTAAACGCATGAAAAGTGTACAGTTATAAAATATATGATTAATAAAAGTGATTTCTATCTTAAAGATTACATTTTGGAATAAGAATATTGTGCAATTCTGTATTTGGTGTGTAAATGTGAGTGAAAAGAAATAGCTTTTTATCAACTGATAAAGACCGAAGTATTTTTCCCCAGAAGAATAAGAAATGTAATTTTTTTTTTTTTTTTTTATCTATGTTGTAATGCTTGTGACGGAAGATTATTTTACGTTTGCGTTGCTATATTTTGAAATTGTTTTGCGCAATGTGTTTATGATATTGTATTTCAACTTGGCGCATACTTTACATTGAAAAAAATAAACAAATCTGTTCGACAAGAATTTTATGAGTCATTTACGATTTTATTCAATATTTTAAGAGTCACTTCAAATTTTTTTTAGTTATGTTCTTGGATATTCGGCTTGATAGAAAAGTATTTTGTCTTTGTTATTAAATGATATCCAAATCGTAAAGAATTTAATATAAATTTTACGCACAAACTTTTTAAGCTTCAATACTCTATTTTGCAAAGTTCGAAAATAATTCAATCTGTGAAATATTTGTAGTATAAGAAAATTCTAGCATATTCATATAAATATCAATTTCTACCTAAAAAAATATTGTTTACAATAAGTTCTTTTCTTGACAAATAGAATATGATATATAATTATAAATTTCAACAATAAATAAATTTAGAAATGTTTTTCTAAGTACAATTTAAATGTTAAATAATTTATCCTTTTTTTTTTTTTATAGAAAACATTATTTAAACGATTTATTAACGTTCTGAAATTATTATTTAATACGTACTTGTTCTAAATTATATACAATAATAAGTATTTGATGTAATTGTCTCCATATTATGCAGATTAGAATTACAATAGTAGTATGAATGAATTATTGCATGCATGAAATGTAAAATGTTTACGATCATATCAGAAATGTTAGTACATTGGTTTAAATTAAAGTCAAGTGAGGGGGTATAAAAATAACTATCATAAAATTATAGTAAACAAAATAACTGAATGGATGTAAAAATAACAACGGTTACAAATCATCAAAACTGAAATGGTTAAACTGCTACATTTGTAACAATGTTATCAATTAATTAAACCATTTTTTGTCACTTGAAACTGTAAAAAATTGTAAAATATTTGCATAATAAACATAATAAAAACAAGTTTTTGAATGATATTTAAAAATAATAATTGCGCTGGAATGCGTCATAACGTAAAAGATTAGATTTAAAATAAAAAACAAATGAATAAATAAATAAAAATTACATATATTGATGAAATGACAAATATACAGCTCAAAATATCAATTACTAAGTAAATTAAATTATGGGAAAACAGAAACCGTAGGCTGTTGGTATTCAGGAAATAAGTGAAAACACATTATTTGAACAGCTCATTTCCAGATGTTTAAGCGCCATCTTCCAACAATTAGAGTTGGTAATTTTCAACTTTTTTTTTTCTTAATTTAATAGTTACACTTATTAATAATTATGTATAATGATGAAAACATTGAAAATCATGTACAAAATACCTACTAGTGATGTTCGTTCCCATTGCATATCTTTTTTTTAACATAACTTTACCAACAGTATTGATATTGCAGATTTATTGAGGGCGTTAATGTCGTTATTTAAATACTATACATATATATATGTATTGTGTGGAATTTTGCAAATTACATTTGTATTTATGCTGTTAACATAATATAACTATAGGCACTGCGGACGCCATTTGTATATACCTTATTTATTTGTAGAAAAAATTGCGATTTGCAGACAGAAACGTATGATACGAATTGGTGGATGGTAACACTCGAATTAAACAGTGAACGTTATAATTTGTTTGTGACGAGGAACGAAGCAGCAAAGAGTGTCTGTCATCGGCACGATAAAGATAATCTGTCTATATGGCTCCCGGAACGCGGCATGCGCTCACTAGTCAGGATCACGTACTACATAGTACATATGTATACAATTCGTTTGGCCATTTTGGAACATTCGAATTGACCTGCGCCATCACACTTGCGCGCGAATTCACGCTTTCGTTATATTTTCTGTTTACGATTCCGCGAAATCTCAAATCTAGGCATGTTTCCTAAGTAAAGGAAGAAAAGGAATAAATATCGCATTAGATTAGTATATTATGTAACGAGAGCGCTTGCAGTGACTTTTAAAAAGATTTAAAAATTGCTATTTTTTATGATGACAATGGTAGGGAATAATTTCAAAACATAAAATCTAGTGAAATAAACAGAAAAGAAAGTTTCATTGGATTTGATTATTGAATAAAAAGAATTGTTTTCAAACTGATGATAAAATTCCAATTATTTTTATACATTTTGGAACTTTATATGTAATTTGCAATATTTTTTTACAAAAATTTAGACATTATACAAATATTCAGATAAACGAAACAAAAATGAGACGACAAGAGTTGCATGATTTATCAAGAGACAATAAACCAGGTTCGAAAAAATTTTTTCATGACAAATCACAGCTTGGAATTGAGAAATAAAGGAAAAATGACATCAAAGATTGGCATAGGTTTATGAAGGATTTTTATTTTGATTACAAAAGAGTGGTTGTTGCACACACTCATACATACACATTATTTATCAACGTGTCAACTGTTTTTTTCATTCGTGTAAAAAACAAGAGACAAAAAATGAAGTACAAGTCAGATGTCCGATGAATCATTCATTTACACATTGAATACGTTTTCATTAGACAATACACAATTTTGTGAAAAAAAATTCATTAGTTCATAAATATTATTAAAAGTAACTCCAATTTAGCATCGCAAGTATTTTAATGCTACTGTATAGATTGAAAAATTAAAAGATAAAACCTTACATAAAGTCCCATGGAGTATCATCAAAATTCATCTCTGATATTTTAATTAAGCGAAAAGTCATTTATAAATATTCATGATACTACAAGATTTCGAAAAATCATAATGATTTTTGAAAATATTACTATAACTAATATTTAATTATAAATTCATATGATTCTATATGACATGTCAGAAAATAATAAAATAATTTGAATTAATTTATAGTTTCTCATAAAAATGATGGTCGAGCATAAAAAATCACTATTCATTTGCATCAAAAAGCCTTCAAACAACACAAGTGGTACCAGAATTTCATTGATACCCACATAAAATAAAGACTAATAGAAGATACTTCAGTCAAATAAATCTTTTTAATTCAAACGATTCTACATTGCTTAATAAATAAAATCTAAAGAAATTTAAAGAAACATTTATTGCAATTGACAAGGTGCCTTAAATGTTTCTTGTGCTTTTACATAATTACCATGATTTTAAAACTTGAACGTAAAACATAGAGTCATATCACTTCATTCATTCAATATATGTATACATATATCCACTGGTGATGATAGTTTAATGAATCACTTGTGGGCATTATTGATTGTTATTGATTGAGGAAGACAGATGAATGCCTTGCTATAATCGATGTAAGGAATATTAACAATATTTGACAATTAATTTATCAAAGTAATTTTATCTATTGTATTTAAAACTTGTCAAACACCTGAAAAGGGAAGTGAAAACAATAAAAAAACAAGTGAAATCATGGTGATTATGGTGCAAAGCATAGAAATAATGAATGTATGTTGGTTAACGCCTGGCATTCAATTTGTACAAAAATAAAAATAATTTAACGACCAATTGTTGTAGTCAAACAAGAACAATGAAATGCTTGGAAAAAAACAAATAAATTCAGAGAGAAGATAAGTCACCTAAAATGTACATATATTTTGCATAAAATAGATCTTGTTTGAATGGAAGGTAGTCGTAAAGTAGTTAAATTGGCTAATTTACGTACAATTTCTATGCAATTTTATAAACACTGGAATGTTTAGTATATTCATTGAACAAGCATAATCGTATTAAATTTTGATCAACATTCTGCCAGGGAACAGTGTAACAAGAGGACAATGTTATAAAAAATGGTATAAACCTGTGCGCGTGTGAATTCGGCAAATGCAGTGGTCGTGCATATACGTAAGGTCGTGCGGGAAAGGCCGTTGAAGCGTAGTCGACCGGACGCTCGATTCCACGACCAGGTGGCCAACTTGGCGATCCTCCATGCGTCCGCGGTGATCATCGTGCTCCACCGTCCGCGGCTACCATCGCCGTTCGCACCCGAGCGACGTGCTCGAGCAATTACATTACGTCGTCGTTTTCGTATTGCGTAAAATTAATCCAATTTAGGTGACCTCGACCATCACATAACCTCTAAAACGATTTCGATGTCGCTTGAAAGCAGAACCACCGCCGCATGGCAGATTCAGTCCCGTCACTTTTTAACTCGACGACCAATCGATTGGCTGATTCGTTCAACATATTGATACGCCTTGAAAACAAGTGACACTCACGAGTCGCAAAAGCAATTGAAAAACAATCTCATTGAATACTACTTTCAAGAGAGATGGAAATAAAGGATAACAAAATGTATCTTGTTCTTCATTGTAGTTCAGATACTGAATCAAATAAAATTATAGAAAAAAGTGGTCGATTTTTTAACTTTCTACTGCAAGAGATTGTTTCCGAAAACGTAAGTGCAGTTCAAGAGAGATAGAACATTATTTTATCATCAGTATAAACGAGATCGCGAAGTGTTTGTTTCCTTTTGTTTTGTTTGTTTGTATTTGTTTTCTTCTGTTTGTTGGTAAATAATTTGAGTGCATTGTTGATGTTGTGTGATTCTATCGATCGAATGTTGATGCTTTTTTTATGCATTTATTTCTCTGACAATAAATATTTGATTACCACATTAAAGTGTAAATATTTATATCATAGAATTAGACTTTTTTATTTGTTTTATTTTTTTTGTTCATTTATTTTGAACAAACAAAATGTTGCTTTTTAAGCAGCATTTTCATGTTTTTTTTTTTTTTTTTTTTTTTTTTTTCCTTTTTTTTTTAAATTAAACAAAATTTTGTTTTTTTATTGTTTTCATCAACGTTGGGGTTTTTCGTTTTGTGCAGCATTGGTGTGCCCTCACTGTTTACGTGCACAAAAAAAAAAAACATTAAGATTCCTTTTTTTGTCTGTGGGGTAAGAGCCGCTGGTATATTTTTCTTAAATACATGGTTATG
>JABFOV010006628.1:0-10421 GCA_022817685.1 Aradophagus sp. ZL-2020
CTCGTAAAATCATTCACAGCAAAATCTGTGTAAATGCGTTTGGCAAAATAAGAGACAAAAGAACGAAACGTGGGACTGAAAATTCGCTTGACTTTTATTATCCCATTCTATTGTTCGTTCTTTTGTCTCTTATTTTGCCAAACGCATTTACACAGATTTTGCTGTGAATGATTTTACGAGCGCCGGGACTTAAATTGAAATGGCGCAATCCTCTTTTAACGCCGGGGCAATCATTCATTCGAGACAATTTCTCAATAATCAAATTAGCCGTGCGCCGCGCGAAAACGTGTTTCGCAAAAATTAGTTACACGGGTTTGCGTTATCGCGGCTCATAAACATTTGGCCCGACAACGGTTACGCCAATGCGCGACGCGTTCTCGAATGGCCGTCTGGAGTAGGCGTTCTGTTTAACCTATCCTGATTTATAACCTACACAAACGGAAATGCGTGATTGGCGTTTTGAGAGGCTCGAATTTCCGTCACGCCGACCGTTTTCATCTTTCACGGTTTCCCCGTAGCCTTCGACGCGGCTTGTTAGTTGAATGTCGATAACCTTTTTCAACGTGCAAATCAATACACGTTCACGGCTCCAAAAATAATAACGAGCGAAAAAATAACGTTACTTGTCCGCAATTAATTCTCTAATTGCGTCTGATAGTGTTTTACGACGTGTAATGTGTAATTCATGACATAATACATTGTATAAGATTTTTAAAGTTTTTGTAAATTTTACGTACATTCTGTATAAAAACGTTATTCAAATTCAATTCATTATTCTGCATTATTTAAATACATGTTATATGAACAAAATATTTTTTTTAAATTTTTTAAATTTGTAAAAACTGAAAAATATTCTTTTTTTCAATTTGTTTATAAACTAGGGTTAACACTTTCTGCAAATTGCCAATTCAAATGATCCTTTTTTTTCCATCGTTTTCTCCATTCTTAAAAAGTTCATGACATTTCATGTAACTTCAGAGCGTTACCAAACTGAAATTGCAGTGAATTACGTTTTTTAGAATAATTGAGAAGAAACATAACCCCCAATGACAATACAGCACATATTTTTCGGTTTTCAGAGCAGTAATGCTTCATTCCATTGGCAACTGAACACTTTTAACATTTTTTTAACGTTTTTAGTTAAAACTTGTAAGAAATAATTTATCAGGGCAATAAAATGTGCAAATGTCTATTGTCTGTTTCATCCGAGGAATTTTACTTACTCAATATAATATAGTTACCGAATGACGGAGAAAGTAAATGACAGTATTGCAATAACATTATGACAGAGCAAAATATATCAACTACGCACCATTTACATTTTGTCCATAAATAAAATTTGATTACTCACGTTCACACCCATACTCATCTGTAATTTCGTAATACCATCAATATATTTAATCAAGTAGCAATATCCTTATTCAATCCGATTATTTAATCCGCAATATGCTTTTCTCATCGAAGTTTAATTAGTTTTCACCTGGTCAAAATACAACATACCTTTAAATAGTATTACTTTTAATATGTTTAAAAGTCAAATATTTGTGTATATATATCCCAATAGAACGTAATGTATATTAAACGTATATTATATGTATAAAAAAAATGTTTCATTAGGTTATACATTTAGAGAACAATTTTTGCGAATAAAAAAATATTTATATTTGTACACAAACGTAATTAATATTCATTTAAATCAAACGTAAATACTTACAAGGTTCGATTAAATTTTGTTGAATGGAGGGAGCTGTTTAATAATATCAAATAAAGATCAATTAAAGCTAAGACTTTTTTTTATTCAAATTAATTTTTATCAGGTTCACCTACAAATATGATAATTAAACTGTTCTCTGAGTGTATGTATTGTGACATTACTCATATTTAGATCTTTTACGCGATCAACTCCACGCATATTTAATTTTGAGTAAAATTTTCTGGGATTTTTTAACACGTGGTGTGGGTACTTGCTTGACAAATGATGCAATGTATATGTATATACTATGGAAATTGTTCTATAATCCGACTGCAATCATAGGCTGTAAAAACCTTTTAACCTCGCTGCAAAATTGTACTTTATAATTGTAAAGTTATTTCCTCCACTTCCGATAATTTTGTCTAATAATAACACGCAAGCATGGGAGGTTTAGTTTATAACGACCAATCGGAGTCGGCTCCACTGTACAGTCACTGCACAGCCCCAAAAGTTTATACGCCGCGGAATGTAAACGTACTTCGGCAATTCCATTTTTAAATGCTATGCGTTAACGTCGATTTTAAGGAAAAAACATAGTTTCACTAAAAAAAGTCCACTTCAAAAAGAAAAAAAAATTATATCTCACAAAGCTTTTTTGTGAAACTATTATCTGAATCCAGGAACAGTTTTTGACTGTTCGCTGAATTTGAGTACTTGAAGGCGTATTAAAACTCAAAATGTAATTATAGCAGTGAAAAACAACACGATAAAAAGTGTCTTTAATTTTCCATGCGCCATTTGCATTTAAATCGAAGCAATTTTCGCGAGCGTCTAGGTCGAATGTGTCTCCGCTGATATTTCGGCATGGATTGCAAGTTTGGACTGTGTCCAAGAAGAACGCCCTTAAAATGGCTCCATGGTCCAACATTATCAACGTGTGACTGGTATCACGGAGCAAAATTCTGTTTGCATTTACATATATATTAAAACAATAATATTTATTCGTTTCTTTATTTTATAAATTTATTGTTTACTTGTTTTGGTCATTTTAGCATAAATATCTTATCAATCATACTTTGTTAGAAATGATATTTGTAAATTTAGTGTTTGCAAATACATAATATTATAATTCCTTTCTAAATAATTTCAGTCAATGAAGCCATATAAATTACAACTAATAATTACTTTCGAACACTAATTTAGTAATATACCAACTGATCACCTTAATGAGAAAGGATATCATACAATATTAACTTAACATCGTAGAGATATTAAACAAACAATAAATATTACTAAGGTGTTATGTACTTATTATACCATGTCTGTTTAACGAAGTGATTTTATGATTAGTTTTGTTTCCGATAAAAAAAAATTCGATATCAAATAATTAAATTACTCCTATCAATATTAAAAAACGCGAGTACCATTTAAGTAATAAAATTTCACTCATTTTATAATTTAAAAATATTTCTGTTTAGCATATAGAGAACCGGATTAATTTTCATTAAATGATTTACTTTGTTCAGTTATTTCTTGTTTGTACAAAATTTTGTTTAAAACAACGGAAGATGAACGAATTTTCCAATTTAATTGATAATACAGAATTAAATAAGTGATATAAAAATGACCTGTATTTATAAACAGAGCGTCAGTGTGCAGATCCGTCAACAAGTAAATTAGGACGTAATTAAAGTTGTTTGATTTCATTTGATTTCCCGAATAATCAGACAAAATGTTCTGATAATTTAGTCACAACTCAGCATTGCGAGCATTGCAGCAGGAATACAAGTGATCGAGAAATAGTTAGAAATAATGGGTAAATACTAACTTTTTTATATTTTGTAATAAAAAATAAACACATTTAAATTAATTTATGAAAAAAAGTATATAAAATAAAATGATTTATTATATAAAATATCATTAAAATGTTGCTTACAAGTAGTTTTGCAAAATATATATTCGGACATTTCATTTAAAAATAGTCGTATTGAAAAAAGCAGCTACAAGCGTGGTTCATTTTAAGATACGAATTCCTCAAGATAAGATATGTAATGTTTTCACTCCAGTTACCAGTGTCTTATGTCGAGATTTTAGTCGACTTCTTTCGATCGTTTTATTTGCATTTAACAGTTGATAGTAATTCTCAAGTGAAATTTTCCGATTTTAATGCCCAAATTGAGTTTTGATAAAAAAACAAGTAGTCATAAAACAACATTTGGATTTAAACAATTATGTTTTTCATTATTGTTGGTGCAATATTTCCTTGAAAAATTAAGGATCCGCTCGATTGATAATAATGATGATAAAAAAAAACATTAGTAAAATACAATGGTAAAAAAAATGTGGTAAAATAGAACGGTAAAAAATACATACATAAATTTAAAAAATTACAAGTTTATATATTAAAAACAAGTCAGTTTTTATCGATGGGCGGTAGTGTAACTTGGTCAAAAAATAGAAAGATTATGATCCCAAGCTTCTCAACGGGTCGGAAGTCGAGTTCATTTCATGTGAAACATTATTTCTAACCTGAACGCGAATGTGCAAAAACATATATGACTGCATTTTTATCTTTAATTATAACTGTTATTATCAACAGATGCGCGCGAGAATACCGAATCACTCGAAGAGATTGAACTGGCGGCGCCGTTTCTCGACACGGCCGCGTACAAGTGTTTGGATTGTTCGCAATTTTTTGCCGATCGCACTCAATTGACGGAGCATCCCTGCGAATATTACAAAACGCGATTTTCCAGCAGAAGGCACATTAATAGCGCCGAACAAGTCGAGCGCATCTGCGACTCCTGTTCATCAAGACCCGCGAGCCCGAGCGTCGAGCACATCTGCCAGGAGTGCACGAATTTGTACGTGGAAAACAAATTCAAAATCACTCATCGGCGCCTTGACATCGTCAAACATTCGTACCCGTGTGACAGATGCGGCGAAATGTACTCGAAAATTTGCGACCTCGGCAGTCGTCTACCTAAGCGGCCAAAAAACAGACGTAGCATCATCTTCGGATATACTTTGCTTTTGACTGGATCTACCATGATTACTGGGGCATTAATCTACGCCATGGGCTTGGTTGTTCGCAGGATGATTAAGAATTCTTATTGAGAAGAAAATTCTTTTTTTTAATCGATACTCAATATTCTGAAGAAATATTTATATTTTAAGGTACATATACTCGAACCTCGATAGAACGATCGGGATAGGTATAAATCGCTCAAGTGAACTTCCTTTATATACATAAAACAATTTGAACACGACTGAGTTATTTTTAGCTCAGAACTGAGTAGTGTCAAATAGAACGAATAATTGTAACCTTTACAGATAAACAAGAAAAATTTATTGGACATTACTCAGTAGTGTGTTATAAACTCCTCAGTTGTTTTCGAGTTTCTTTATGTATATTTAAGTCGTTAATTTAAATAGTGTAATATCTCAGTACAGATGTAATGTAATTAGTTAGTGGGAGAAGGGATAATCACTGAATCGAGGTTTACTTTCCCTTTCAATCGAGTTTAACGCTCTATCAAGGGTCGTTTGAGCGAGGTTAAAGTGTAATTTCTTAAGATGATTGCATTGTGAGGAAATATTAACTTATTTTTTTCTAAAAATTTGAATAAACGTGTTATTCAAAGCGAATTTGCATGTATTCATCTTTTTCCTTTGAATTTGAAATTTTTAAATCGTTTAGTTTAAATAAATGAAAATTCTATCTTATTAGACCACATTTACTCTAATTTAAGGGAAAAATGAATTAAATTTGTATTCGTGAGCTATAAAACCACCTTCGAATTTTTCATTTTAAAGTATTGTAAGGCATGCTTAAGCATTGTGATACACACAGAGAAAAAAATGTATTGAAATTTCATACCCAGGTTATAAAAAGACGAGTATGTATAACGAATAAAAAGTTTTCCAATTTATTATATGAAACGAAATTTCCAGAGAAATCTGTGATAAGGTAGCATACCGTTTTTTAGGTTAAAAAAATTCTTATTTGTTAATCGAAATCACGTTTCTCTAATCTAGATGTTAAATTAAAAAATTTTAATTTTCTGTGTGCAGAGATTTATGAAGTACGATCAAAAAATTTTCGATTTCATTTACTTGCAAGAACGAAATTTTTTGATTTAAGAATCGAGTGCGCGTTTTCAACTGTGTTGATCGGAATTGATTCGGAATTGATTCTATTTTGATGGAAGACATTTACGAAGATTTCACATCAGAAAATTTTTTAAATTCTCAGAAAGTTTTCAAAATATTTTCTTCTACTTCAAAAATTTCCGTATCGTAATCGATAAAAATTATTGGCAGTTTTTCGAAATTTTTTTAATTCGTTGATTCGATATTAAAATTATTTTGAGTGAACATTTCTATTTTCTTTACCAATGCTTAAAATACTATACAAAACGCTTAAAGTATAGCGCAAAACATGTTTTCTATTAAAATAATGTTTTTTGTTTTTTAGGTAAAAATTGTGAAGCCAACTGATAAATAAGATGAATCGCGAGAAAATAAAAAAAAAACAGTAAAAAGGGTAAGGGGAATGAGAAGAAAATGCTGTGCGAATGGTGGCAGAATTACAGATGTCTATGAATGTCTAACAGAATAGGAACAAATTCGCCCTCGCTGAAGATTCTTAATGCGTATTTGCATTTTTATGCACCAGTGCCAAGGTTGTGAATTACCTTATACTTGTACTACGAACATCGCCAAAGAATACTGATCGACAATTACTATTCCCGCGAATCACCTAAATAAGAAAGCATCTTTTAAAAATGGGAAAATCTTTCTGCATGAAATGAATGATAAACTTCAGACACTAGTGTGCTTAATTTTACGATTTTAACGTTTATAGTATATAAAATATATACATTTTTATACATTCAACTTATCAGCGTACTCTCAAAATAATTCACTCAAATCAAGCTAAATTCACTTGGTTTAATATTCGTAGAATCTAAAAATCAGGTGCTGCAACTAAACATAAATTCTTTCAATACCACACTCATTTGAGTCAAGTAAATTATTATTTGCCTGAACCGATTTTAAATCAGAAGCAAGTGGACAGAGCCAATAAACCAGGTTTCTTGCTTTAAGTGAAAATTTTCAGAAGAGTAATGCTAATATTACTAATAATTGGATCAAGAACTTAAAATTGTAATGTAAATTGAGTTTAGTCAAATATACCTATTTTCTTATTTATTTTCAATCAAATACAGTCCACTCTTCATCAATAAAATCTCCGTCAAGGAGAATGACGCTCTCTTGTGTAGAAAAGAAAAACAAAAGTGGGGTGTAAAGTAGTGTCATAAAGTAAAAATTTAACATATTATCAAACAATTGATACTTCATTAATTCATTTCTCTGAACTGTTTGTCATTTATTATTTATTATACAAATAAACACATTCATGTATTTGAAAATTAACTGTATATACATTTATTTAACACAAAAGAAAACTAAATAACTATCACCTTATCAGACTATGTCGGTGTTTATCGTTTTTCTCTCTGTATCCTGCTGTGATTGGTTACAAGACCAATCACAATCAAAGCCGCAAGCTCCATGGTGTAGAAACTTTACCATAGGCAGAAACATAGATAAGTCGACTCTTAACTTCACAATTTTGAATTGAAGTGAGAAGTTGTTAACAGTCTTTGGCGTTAATGCAAAATTGTTTGATGTTTTGAAACAAAAAATATCTAGGGTTGATATTTTCAAATCAGTATCAATATGATTGTTCTTCGAATTTAATTTTTATGCGTTAATTACTAAGAAAGCATGAAACATGGAAAACGACTTGACGATAATCTTTTGTCAATTCAACAAAAACCATAGTTCAATAAAATAAATCAATTAAAAAATGCACATTTTACTTTAAGAAAAAAATTTTTGTAGACTATATGACGATAAAATTATTTCGTTTAATTGTTAACATTTTCATTGATTCAATAAAATACTTCTGTGTATATATGCAATCTTAAAAGAGATGTACTGATCCCACGACTATTTTTCTTGACAAATTAACAGTAAAGTTGCAATTTGTTATAGGACTTAAATAATGGAAGCCAACTGACGGCAATATAAATGCTGAAAGGAAATTTTATTTAATTTGTAATAAATGAAAGTACGTCTGCAAGAAGGCACTTTGCATATATGAGAAGACGTTTGTGTTCACGTATGCAATGATCATACTGTCAGTATCAGGTTTTCGATTGCCGTATATAGTGTTTCACTACGTATCCTCTATACATTGTTCAGTAATTGAAAAAAGTACAAAAGTTTTCACGTAACAACATCCATATGGCAAAGTTAGCATCATGACTGAGAATGATTTGAAAGTGATACCAAATAATGTTTTTATCACAAAAATAAAAAAAGTTACTACCGACAGCACGACATTTCTTTTCAAAAAAGGTTTATTTATTTGTTAAAGTTTATTTTAGTTTTCAATGTTCTAAGGAATTGTTACAGAGCTTAATAAATCAAGACTTGAGTGATCTCCTCAAAGTGATTTGTATGAAAAAATTAGTTTCCTGCTCATGTCATTGAAAAATTGCTGAATAAATGTGAAATATTATACTCAGCAGGTTTGAATTTTTACGGATTACAACGTCCATTGTAATTTTTCAAGTAAGCAAATTAGTGTTGAAAAATGTATTTTCATTATACCAGACTGAAAATTTAAAAATGCATATTTTTTCCAAGTTGTGGTAAGAATGAAACTCTTGACATCAATACTTGTTAAGCGTACTAATTTTTTTTTCTTTCTTTTTATAAATAGTGGAGTTAAATAGTTTTTCTTGCGTCCACAAATATCAAATATTACAGCCCCTATAAATAAAAATTGGCCGCTAATTGTTAAAGTTGTATTTTATTGACTTCTCAGTTTTTATCCAATTACTATTTACACAAATCGTCCAGTAATCGACCAATCATGCCATTTGATCCGACAGCCAAACGAAGCTGATTGATCATCTTGAAAACTGCTTATATACAAATAATGCTTTTACAATTAGGATTATGTTTCCTTTTTTGTCTTTAGTATTATTATTATTTTTATTATTTTTCATTGTTACTAAGTCGTTAGATTTCTCTTCTACTATTTACAATCAACCACTTTGCAACGCAGTAAGCCCAATTTATTCAGCTGTTAGACCGAATGGGATGATTTATCAATGATTAACTAATTGTTTACCATCAATCAGTTAACTATTAGCCAATAATTGATCAGTTAATGTAAACTATAATTGTATGAAAACTGGACAATTAATGAGACGTAATTTTGTCACATCAGCGGGCAATTTTTATAATCTGAATGTGTTTATAGGTGTATTTGATATGTAATTTGTTTCGGAGTAGAGTTACCATTTAAAAAAAAAGATAAAAATTGGGACATCACGTTTTGGAGTACAATTAAACTTTCGTGTGAAAACATAAGATATATGAATCTCGCAACATATTCGAATTACAAAATTGAATTTCGTTTAATTTAGTGGGGAAAATTTACAATTCAAATTTGAAAGGAGCAGGTAGCTTTATTATTTTTATTTTAATGAAACAAAATTCTATCAACAATTGTACATGAATTTGTAGTGTTTAGATTTGAATCACGTCATCTGGTTTATCATACATATGAAATTATATTTCAAATATTTCATATGCCCACACAACACATGGGCCAAGCTAAATTAAAGAACGGAAGGAAGACACATCCAATCAAAAAAGATCTTTGCACATAACGCATTTATTTTAAAATGTTATTCGCCTGTGTACACAATACATTCAAAATTTTATGTTTCATAAAATTAATTAAAGCGTAATTGTGTGGCTTTTCAGAAAGATATTATTACAATATTTTTAATATAGAAGTCGATAAAATGACCAAATTATTTAATTTATTTTTTTTTTATTCTAGATTTATAATGAAATATATTAATTAATTATTGTTATACCTTTTACAATAGTATTATTGAATAAAAAAAAACTCATTTTATTTATTAAGCTATGATTCTGATGTAAGAATTATCAAATTTAATTTCGAAGTAGAAATCATAAATTATTAAATTAATGCAAAATAAAGATCAATATTATTAATTGGACACTCGCATTACTCCTCTTTTTAATTCCCTTATTTAAAAACAAGTCTCTTATCCTCAAATTTATGTACTGTCAAGTTTAAATTATAACCAACATTTTTGTTTATTAATTGAATGCACTTAACGCGGTATTCTGCAACCTTTCCCAAGTGAATTGTTAGGTTTAAGGACTAACACATTATTACCTGCGGATTGTTTTCTCTTCTTGCTTGTTGCCAACTTTGTTCCATTATTCTGAAGAGGGTAAACTTGGTATTTAAATACACAGTACTTAATATTAATCTTTACGTATAAGGTAGAAGTTCTGTCAACAGTTTTTGCGGAACTAAAAATTGCGCCATGAAAACTTATGCAAACGTTTGTGTACGGTAATTACCGAGCAAACGCTGGTATCAGTCTTGATTTCGATTGTAAATATGTTCAGGAGATTTTCCCCAAGTTTTAAACTTGCTAATTTTCTTCGACATAAATATTGTTTTCCTCACTTGAAAATAAAATATGTTGGTATCACTCGCCATTGGCTCGTGGTGCTAACCATATTTGTTTTCTCGCTAAAAAAATATCGTACTCAACTCGGAAAACATAACTTTTACGTTGGTAACACTGCGGGCTATCAT
>JABFOV010006629.1:0-10419 GCA_022817685.1 Aradophagus sp. ZL-2020
GTCAGACTATCGATGTTTAGTCAGCCCTATTTCCCCCTGCCTTCAATCAGCTTTGTAAAAACTTCATCACACTGTAAAGGAGTATGCCGCGCTTAAAACGTAAAACGTCAATTAAACGTTAGTTGAACCTTGTTTCAACGTCGTAATCGTAATTTCACGCCACGTTATTCCAATGTTAAAAATAATGTTCGCTTCTCTCGAACGAGGGATCGCGGAAATCGTTTTGATAGAACACTTGTCGCATTAATAATAATAAGCATAATAAAGCGACGTCCTCAGCGACGAGAAGTGATTTTTGAACTTTTATTATCGGAGATCAAATATGCAGGGGAACAAAGCGGCGCGGATGGAACGAAAGTTTGAACAATTGGGTGTAAAAAGTGTATTCCGATGACATTTTCATCGGCCGTAATAACTCGCGTATAGTCCGGCGAGAAGTTTCTTACGGACTCGAGCAGTTTAATTCCGCAACAGTTGAAGCTCGGGTAAGTTTGACGTAACGATTTCTAGGCGCCAGGTATTGATCAGCGCTGATACACAAAGCCGATGTGTTCCTTGTTTTTGATTGCGACAGTGTGATTCATGTCACGTTAATATTTAATTCGGTAATAACGTTCATTTACACTTGCCCGCCGCATTACTGATCACCTATGCATAAGCTCGTCTCGCAACGGATATAGCATGGAATTAATTGAAAAGAAATCACATCTTTCTAGTAGTTATTTTTACTCGTAACCTTGTAAATGTACGTCTTACATTGATAAAGTGAGCATAGATCGGTTGAGAAAAAAGTGAGGTTAAATCGGTTAAAAAAGATGAGGTTAAAAATCACGTCTTTTCAGTATCGACTTTTATTGGTGGTCTTGTTAATAAGTTTATCATAATAAAAAAGTGAGGTTAGATTAGTTGGAAAAATTGAGGTTAGAAATTGCATGTTTCCACTATCGATTTTTACTCATAACCTTGTAAGTAAACTTTTTATCATAAAGAAAAAGTGAGGTTAGGTCAGTTGAAAAATAAGTGAGGTTAGGAATCATGTTTTTCCAATTTCCATTTTTACCTGTTACTTTGTGTGTAAATTTCTTATGATAAAGAAAAAATGAGATTAAATCAGCTAAAAAGTTAGGCTAAAAATCATATCTTTTCAGTATCGAATTTCATTGGTGATCTTGTTAATAAATTTATTACGATATAAAAATGAGGTTAGATCGGTTAGAAAAATTGAGGTTAGAAATCGCATGTTTTCACCATCTGTTTTAACTCATAACCTTGTAAATAAACTTTTTATCATAAAGAAAAAGTGAGGTTAGGTCAGTTGAAAAATAAGTGAGGTTAGGAATCACGTCTTTGCACTGTCCACTTTTACCTGTAATTTTGTAAATAAAATTGTTATGATAAGGAAAAAGTGAGGTTAATTTGGTCTTTAAATGGTTGTTTATCATTGTTTTTTCGAAACAGTAACTCGCGGATCAATGTAATTCGAAAATTTAGAAGCAACAAAGTGCTGTCAAATCTAATTGAATTGATGGTATAGTATTAGTATAAATAATTCAAACGATTCTAGTCGCTGAATATAAATGTGAAAATTGACTTGTAACATATCTCGTTGATAGGTTCTGACACACTTCTGACAAAACAATAGCTTGGAAAATACGCATATTCGCGAGATAATACTTTAATAGAAATCGATCGGGTTCTGATCAGTTTTTAATTTGCGATAAATATAAAGGTGAAAACATTTATATATCTAGCCATGAGTCGTATTTATAAATGTGGGTGTATATATGTCATATATATGCTATATATACGTATACATAAAAATACATTTGTCAAATAATCCTAAAATGACAGACTTAATTTGACTATTTTGTGTAATGTTTACAAAAAATGAATGCAATTCTAAAAATAATAGCAAGAGGTAATTAAATTGCAATGAATTTGCGCTCAAGTTTTAGCTAAATTCGTTCCGATTAAGCAGTACAATCGAAAGGAGTTTATAAATATAAGTCTTCTTATAAAGAAACAAAAAAAAAGATGTAAGTTTAATTGTGTAATCGAAATGTGAAGGTTTTCGTTGTCGCTGGAAGTTGAGTCAGTTATTTATAGATAAACAAAGATTTTGCAATTACGGAAGATGGAAAATATTTTAGTAAGGATTAGTATTATCTTTGAAAAATTTTCGATTGTTACTGATACTTTAAAACTTTTTTTTATCAAAAATCGTAGTATTTGTATGACGAACTGAATTGAACAGTTTAAATTTCAAAATTGGCGCCAAAAATATGATATTGCAAGTTAGATTGAAATGGATTATAAAAATTGAAAAATGTTAAGAACATTTCGATGTTTATAAAAATACGTCTGTTTACATGCAAAAAGACCAATTTTTATACATTATTTTACAAAGAAACTTCTTCGTAGATTTTATCTGTAACTTTTAGGTTAGTTCAACCATTTTATTGGAAATAACTATATTGTTTAAACATTTTTTGTTTCAGGTGAGTCAAGCTTTTCACAAAGATTTGCAACAAAACGTAAGTTATAAAATAGGAAAATTTAAAATTTCAGAGAACTAACTGGAAAAATGACACGAATCCTTACTTTATTAGTACTTACAAAATTTCTTTAAAAACTGGTAGTAATCAAGGTTATAATCATAAAATGAAAAGAACAAGTCGATTCTTCGAATGATTTCCTATAATAAATGTAAAAAATTTAATTTTTCCTACAGTATTTTACAAAGAAAACTTTTCACAGTTATCGACATAATCAAACTAACCTAAAAATTTGGCTAAAAAATACGACAATTTTTTCTCATGCAATATTTTATAAAAAAAATATGTTTTACGAATGTAATTAAACGAAATATCACAAATAATTTTTTTTAAATTCAGTTTACATTGATATACAATCTTTTTCATACAATTTACAATAGCATAATATTGGCGCCAATTTGAAAATTCAATCATCCTAATCCAGTTCGTCCTCCTCTAAATACTGCTTTAATGCGTATGTTTATTTATAAATTAGACAGGAAAAGTTTCTCGCGCACGTTCTCAATCGAGGGGAGTGTTAAGTAAAATTATTCTATTTCATGTTTGATTGACAAGTTAAAAAGAGGGATCACCAGTGGAAGGAAATATTTGATCACGTATCATGTGATTTCATTTACGATCTTAATTGACAGATAAAGGATGTAACCATTTTTTAAACATTTTTTACCAAGTACATGTAGATTTATTTTAAAAAGTTTATAAAAATGTTTGCGATGATTGTCCACACAAACAGATTTCCATAACGATGTCAGGATGTTATCATTGTGATGTCGCAATTCATTTACGGCGAATTTATAGTGATGTCGCCAGATATCGGAAGTTATCATTTTAAATTTAACGCGTTACCGTTAAGTTACTTTCTTCAAAAAGTAACTCGTTATCGTCACCGTTACTTGGCGCCAAAAAATGTAACGCGATTTATGTAAAAAGAAATTATATTAGTGTTTTGTACACATATAACTTTTTTAACATGCATTTCATTTTATATCATACAATGAATTATATAATAAAGTAAATATCACGTTTAATCTGAAATAAAAAAGAGTTTTTTACTTCTCTGCCAAGAAATATAAACAGAAACAATTTATATAAGTATTATATAATTATTATATTTTAATACAAAGTTTGAGTTATAGTTTTAAATATTTCGCGGTACGTCACAATAACTAAAAAAGCTTGTAGTCAGTATTGTTAGAATTTTAATAATTATTGTTATGTACTTTTTTCTATGTACTTGAAGTTTACCACGTGGCAAATTGCCACACGTTTTTGATTTAGAAAAGTATTTATGTTCAAAAAATTAATTCGAAAAATACAACAATAAACATATTGAATAATATAAATTAATACGAAAAATAATCGATTTCAATTTTTGAACTTCAAAAATGTTCCAAGTTAAAAATGCGTGGCAATTTGCCACGTAGTAAACTTCAGGCACATCTTTTTTCTATAAAAATATGTTTTTGGATAGAAACAAAAAAGTAACGGTAACGGAAAAACCACTTTTCGTTACCGTTATTTAAAAAAAATAACGCCGTTAAGTTACCGTTACCCTGGGGGAAAAAATAACGCCATCGTTACTGTTACTTAAAAAATGTAACGTTTTTGAGTAACGCGTTACTTGTAACGACGTTACTTCCAATGTCTGGATATCGCACAATAATTTTAATACAATACGTATTAATACAATACAAATTTTAATAATACGTGATATCGTAGTCATTTTGCTTCAAAATCATACTGATATTATAATGATATCATATGGTGATGTCACTTTGATGATAAGCAGCCAAAGATGAATACAAAGTAGTTTAAAATAAAAGTATATTTAGTATAGTATAGTATAGTATAGTATAGTATATCAGCGTGGGATATCATTGTATTATCGTAATTATTTCATTGCGAATTTATAGTGATATCGCGCAATGATTTTCCCACAATATCACTGTGACATCGCAGATATTTCACTTCGAACTCATAGTAATATCACACAATGATTTCACCACAACATCACCGTGATATCGCAGTAATGTTACTGCAAATTCATAGGGATATCACAGTGATATCACATGACGATATCACTGACGAATACATTAGCCTACGATAAATACAAAGTAGTTTAAAATATAATTATATTTTTTGAATATCACATATATATTACCGTGTGATATCAATGTGATGTCGCTATGATGTCACAGGTAAATAACTTTGATATGGCGGTGATATTTAAGTGATAGCACAATGAAAAGGAAATTGCGATTCACGTTTGAATCGGATGTGATACGTAAGTGATGTCACTGCGCATGAGATATCACTTTGATACCATTGTGAAAACTTTAGTTGGGTGGCTAGTAAAATACAGATGTAACTAAATTCTGATAATCTTGATATTATTCATATCGAAAGAGTTTGCAAATTTTATCCGGATAGATCATCTAAAGTTAACGGTTAGAAAAACATTTTACTTTCTTCATATCTCTTACATTGTAAAAATAAGTGTCTCATTTTCTGACATTTTTCGTATCCAATATTGAAATTTATTGAACCGATTTCTTTCGAATTTTCTTTATTAGGATTATCATTAAATATATATTAAACATCAAATTGGTCTCAAATTTAGGCAAGTTGAGACACTTTTCATATTTAAAGAATTTACAAAAAAATGTCTGAAAATAAAAAACTCGTTTCTGTGAAATGTGTGATTTTTAAAAATCAATGTTAATAATTTACTCAAGTGTTGAATAGTCGTGCCATTAGTTTAATAATTAAATGGACCATGTCGAATTAATTGATCATTCATGTTGAATGATTATAAGAAAAAAAAGTATTGATTTTTCTGTAGCAAAGTGCGGTAATACGAGAGAAGATGAAAATATAAATTAAAGAGGATTATGGTGTAAATTGTTTTAGTATTGACGAAGTTTAAAATTGATTTTAAATTTTTCTAAAATAAAAATTAAATTTTAAATTTTAAATTTTAAATTTTAAATTTTAAATTTAAAATTCGAAATTTAAAATTGATAACGTAGTGATAAGTAAACATACGTAGTTCAGACTGTGAAACTGCAGTCTAAATATGTTGGTCCTCAAAGGCTTCTTTCATCACTTTAGTAGCTTTGTCTACTTTGAGTTGTTCGGTAATTGTTTGCTCAGAAATCGAGTTTGTGACTCGCATTACACACTGAAAATTTATTTAAAAGAAAAATTAAAGGCTCAGATTTAACATTAACGAGTTTGTAAAAATAGTTTCAAGTTGATTCACGACAACAGTATTATTGTTTTGTAATTTTTATTTGTTTGTAAATTGTTTGACGTTTTTTTAAGTCAATTTGAATTGGCCGCCATTTTTATACTCAACCATTTCGCCACTAAAAACGCTGGTTTTTATAAAGATTAAATTTCGACTGTTGACTATTGGATGACTAAATATGAATTTTAAAATTGGCGCCAAAATTATGATATTGATAGTTTGATGAATTTATGTTTAAAAACAGGAAACAATGAGATTAGGTTGATTGCTTGTTTAGATTTTTGTTGCATGTAAAAAATTAGTATTTTCAGATAATATAGCACAAAAAAATGTTTTCGTAAATATAACTTATATTTTAGGTTAGATCACCAATGTTAAAAACTATGATATGTTTTTTCCCTAAAAAGTGAATTTTTTGCACGAAATGAAAGAATATTTAAAAAAGATTCGACCTGTCATTTTTATATGTAATTTTAATTTCAATTATTTTATTATTTAATGAATGATTCTTGAATGTCGGTATTGCAGGAATCTTCTATAACTTTTCAATGTAATGCATAGTTACGTACAATCATAAATAATGAAAAATTTCTTTTTTCTTTGTTTTTTTTAAATAGTTTCACGTATCAGGTTGTAAGTTTAGATCACAAACATCAATTATTAATGTGAACCACTGATTTACCTCATTCCTCGAATAAGTTTTAATTTTAAAAAATTTACGTGTTGACTGACAGCAAATTCAACGTCAGCGGTTCGACGAAGAATAGAAAATAACGCTTTATAATAATAGTAAGTATAATTTTCAAAATCTGAAAATCCATTTTCTTAATTTAATCAACAACATAAAATTTTTCAAAAGGTATTTGTAAAAACAAACGAAATTTCGGGAAGGTGGTCACTATTTCCAAACCATGACTTCCACAGATCGCTACTTCCAATGTTATTCTTTTTCCAACGTACGTTATTTCCAAATTATTTTATTTCCAAAACTATTTCCAACTGACAAGACTTCCAATCACTACTACTTAGTGACCCCCAATCGAAATTTCTATCTATTTTATCTTATTCATCTTATTTTTTTTATTCCATTGAATTTTTTCTGCCTTATACCTTTGTAAAATGAATAATAGTTTATTAGTTGACAATTGAAACACTTACACACGTCTTTTTCTTATGAATGATACGAGTCAAATTTTAACCTCCAAATTTTAAATTAAAATAAGAAATCATTAATTCAACGGTCATTAAGGTTGAATGAAAATTGTTTGAGGTTTTAAAATAAAAAGAAACGATTTTATTTTTCCATTTTTTATTATTTATTTATTATTATATATTTTATTAACAAAATATTTTTATGTTGTATTTCTATACAATTTTGACACTTGATTCATCTTTCAAGAGCAAATTCAAAAATCTATAACAAATTTCTTACAATTATAAAAATATAATTTTGTTAATCAAAACTGTTGAGTTTAATTTGATCTTCATCTTTTGTCACTAAGACCCCGAACCCAAATATTTCGAAATTTAACGAAATCGGAGTATCGCTTCTTACGCCAAAGTTGGTGTTTTTAAAGCAAACCCCGAGCACGTTGTCGTATATGTTACGAAGTTTGCTCACTACTTTTCGATGCGAATACAATCGATGGCGGTTGCGTTATAAATATTAGAGCACGTTCCGCTGCTATCATAACCAAGTTTGACAGCTCGGAAAGTTGCATTTTTTCGCCAGACTTTTCTTGCCGAATTTCCAGTTTGAATGACGTGAGGTTCGCGGCTGTCAGAGCGTGGGAATTTCTCTTTCTTGAGTTGAAGTCTCATTTATGCCGAAATAAATATCCTTTTTTCATCGTTATCGAAATAAACGTTCTTCTTTCAGATCATCTGATGTTTGATTTACATTATTCAAATACTGTTTGCGATTTTGACATTTAGTTTAACTACGTAGTTCAGTTTGTTCCTAAATGAGGTTTATTATAATGTGGTTTATTTTCGGAAAAATGATTTTAATTGAATCTACGAAAAAAGAACAAAAAATGTAGAATTGCTTCCTAAAAGTTATAATAAATATAAAAATGGCTGCGTAAACCAATTGATTTTGACCAATAAACTTTTTTTGCAAAACGTTCATTTTTTATTTATTGTTAGATAAAAAGAGACACACATTGACTTTTACCCTTAACCTTATAAATAACATCTCTATGATAAGGGAAAAAGTGAGGTTAGAGATCACATATTTTCAATATCTATTTTCTCCTTTAATCTTGTAAATAATTATCTTACGATGAAGAAAAAGTGAGGTAAAAATCCATATTTTTTCACTATCTACTTAACCTTATAAATAAATTTGTTAGTATAAAAAAGTAGGGTTAGAATTCAAATGTTCTAGTACTTTTTTTCCTCCAACTAGCTAAATACAGCATGAGTTATGAAAAACAACAACAATAACAACTATCTAAGTGAATTTTTCGTTACAAGAAAAAAGTGAGGTTAGGAATCGTATATTTATAAATGTCTGATGATGAGGAAAAAGTGAGGTTAGAAGTCACACCTTTCCGGTATTTACTGCCCCACGAAAAAAGTGAGGTTAGAAATTGCTTAGGCTCGTAATTGCTAATAATGTAATGCAAACAAAAGTGTTTTCCTTAATCATTCATAAGCTGCCATAAATTAAGTTCTCATGTTTCAAGGCGATTCGTCTTTCCCTTTGCCTCGGCTTATCCACCTTTTTAATCTAACTTCTTCATTGGACTCGGTGAAAAATGTATTACGGGACACGGCGGAATGTCCTGTTAACGTCGGGACGGACGCAATCGAAGAAGTAATGCCACAATGGCGTGACGCCGCGTCGGCCTTCATTTTAACTGACTGACTGTCTTCGACGAGATAATGTGATTAGTGTTATTACTATTCGCTGATTACACACACGGGGAAAAGTATATCGAGTTTCAGCGCCAACTACCCGTTGGGGAATCGAATGAGAGGCATTATTTATTTTTCTTGTCAAAAGGAAATATTCGATGTACGGCCGCGCTACCGTTTTCGATATTCGAAAAGTAATTTAAGAATTCCGAGAGGAATATTTTTAATAAAGGAGCGCAAGATTTGTTTCGGTTGATTTGGACGGGGTTTGTTTTATTTGAAGCGAAGTTTGAAAAATTTTAAAACTTGAATCAAATGCAACGTCTTTTTTGTACGGATTTTTATCGGCGAGTTGGAATTTGGGAAAAAATGTGTAGAAAAGAATTTTTTCGTGAAATGTTATTTGAAAATTGATGTTTTTGGTTGCTACCACGGGAAATTCGACAAACAATCGATTTATTTGAAAGTATTTCATTTTTGTATGTCGGTTTAATCTATCTAGCACTGTCATGGTTTTGGCGCCAATTTCAAAATTCAAACCTAGTCATCCAGTATGACAACCTTTGAATTAAAATAATTCGATTGGTCATTGCGGTCATGTAATCTTTATAAAAAGCAGCGCTTTTTGTGATGATATTGCCAAGTAGCAAGATGGCGGTAATTTTGAATTTACGTAAACAAATGTGAAATTATTCAAAACACTTATTTTTCCGTATATAATCAGAAAAAAATTCATTACCAATCGACCTCTTTTCAATTGTTTTTTGTTTTTACATCCAATTTTCATCTTACTATTATTATCATGATTTTGGCGCCAATTTCAAATATTCAAGCTTTAAATAACCTAAAAAATACTTGTAAATATCTACAACCAAGTTTTATCGTAAAATATTATCAAAAAATTGATTTTTGAAACTATACGCACAAAAATCTTTACCTTCGTTCAAGAATTACTAAGTTTTACTATTATTTTCTTCGATTAAAACTTAATTTTATCCTGCCAAGACATTTTTTCTTGTCCTAATTACTTAGTATCTTGGCTCAAGAACATTTATTCTTGGCAAAATATCAAGATACATTTTGTTTTGAACCAAGAAAATTTTTCTTCACTCAATGCATCTTTTTTGTGAGTGTAGAGGGAGTTTAACCAAGAATTCCGTTGTCGCGGTTTTTCATATTCACGCCTAACTTCCATCTATCATTACCATGGTTATGACGCCAACGTTTGAAATTCAAACTTCGAGATCCAGTTCCTCTTAATCAAATCATCGTTAGATGACGAAAACTGTTGGATCGCGATCCGTCAACGGAATAAAAACAAGCAAGTCACGATTCGCTCGCTTTGTTTTATCATCCCTAAGCAGATTATGCTGGCCATGTTGAACTATCCCTATCGATTCGCGAGGGCCAAATTGCTGAGAACGTCTGTTTGCAAGCGTAAACAGTCTGCGATGTACTACGTATACTTGGCTCTGCGATATCGCTACGTTATACTAATAGTCGTTGTCGAGGAGTTCTTCGTGATACAAGTGGTGTGAGGGGGAAGTGGGGGGTGGGGGTTTGGCCGACCGTGCGTTGGATTCTTCGTCCTTCTGCTTGTCCGTTGTCTTTACCCGCCCCAGAAGCCCAATTTCAATTGGAGTTGGGGCCAACCGAACTCCTGTCCTTTCTACCCCTCTGCAGCTGCCAGCTCATTGCCGGTTGGAAAGATCTGTGACAGCGTACCTGTGTACTAACAAATGACTCACTATG
>JABFOV010006630.1:0-10418 GCA_022817685.1 Aradophagus sp. ZL-2020
GTACAGCCTCGACCAATCCAGTGACAGATACTACCTTAGAATTGGTCGAGGCTGTACCCTCGTGGCCGCCATATTGCCCGCGAAGCTAAATTTAAGTTTCCAATACTAAAAATATTTAAAACTATCAGTCTTTTAGTTAATTAATAAATAAATAAGTCTATGAAAATGTTAGTACCGATCGATTAATTGCTAAAGCTATAGATAACGTTGACAATCCAGCTTCGGACATGCCAATCATTCGATTTCTAATTTCAATTGTTGTTTCTAATGTTCCTTTCAGCTTTCCACCTTTTTTGTTATTAATGTCGCTTTTGCACTTTTGCGCATTTTGACTATCACTGGACACACCACAAGAATTAATATTATTTTCAATCGAAGATCCTTCATCGTTTTCAGGTGTATAATATTTATTGATCCTGACATCCTGATCCATTTGTGAATTTGAACAGTTCGTCATGTATTGCATTTGATTTTCTAATATATCTTGATAGTGATCTTGACATTTTTTATTTTCTTTGGAATCCTTATTTCGGCACTGCTGTACACTTTCAGGCTGTATTTCTTGATGATTAGTATTTAATAATTCCCGAAAATTAGACACAGGCCTCTGTATATAAAAAAACGCTATTAATATATAATTAAATTATGTAATTATCAAATTATAAATATTTCAAAAAGCGAAAATTGTCATATTATTATATATATATTAATTCAACATTTTTTAAAATACCAACCTGAGACATGTCATTATTATTTTGAACTAGATCTAATGGCCAGCATTGCGAAACTTGCAACGTTGGCATGGAATGTGAAAAAATATTTCCTGATTGCCCGGGAGGTATTATGTTGTTTGTCCTTTTGGAAGCTGCAGACAAATCTTCTTCAGTTGGTTGAGTAAAATTATCAGTAGTGTTGACGTAATTATTATTCGACGTCTTATCTTTATTTGAAGTTTTCTTCGTACAAGTAAGTATCTTTTTACTTTTGTTTCCTTGATAAACCTTTTTCTTGCCATGTTGGGTCCCAGTTGGACGCCACACTGCTTGCTGAATACCTGCACTGTCCGTACTTCTGAAAAATATTAAGATGATTTTACTGATTAACCAACCTACGAAGACAATTTCATAGATACAACTTTTGCTAATCCTCAAAATATGCACTATAAAAATAGGTTTGTTATTTTGGGATTTTTTTGGTGATTGAGACACTCAAACGTAAAAAAAAGTCTCAATATAATACACTTGAGTTTGTAAGAAAAAAATGCTATAAATACATTTATTTTATTTTATTGAGCAGTTTATTTTGTTATTGGTCTACTTCTGTCTTATAAATCTACGCATTAGAGAATACTATTATTCAAACCTTAAAGGAATTCTCTGCATATGTTTACGTGATGGACTCCAGTTATGAATGCCAGCTTTGTGTAATCTATCGCGAATGGTATCGACGGAACAAGACAGTCCCAGTGCAGGAAGAACAGCTTTTGCGGCGGTTATCGATGTTTGTGAAGCCAGTTGAATAATAGCGTCATCTTGTTCTGCTGTTGTTGCTCTTTTCCTGCCACATCTCTCACGAGTTTCAACATTTCCCTCCTTGTCAAATCGATTGAGCCATCGTTTGACAGTTCTTTGCTATAAGAATACCACATTTATGTATGTCTGTATAAAAGAAATCTAATAACCCAAAATCCGTCTTGTTAATTGTACCAGTCGTTAACTTACAGAGCAATTGACAGCCGCTGCTATTTCGCGAAGACCAAGCCCGGCTTCGTACATGCCAACCATCCTATTTCGAACTTCAAGTGTTGTTTCATGCACACCTCTTGTTTTACCCATTTTGACGTGAGAAATGCTTAAGCTAAATCCTGAGTTTTGCAAAAAGTCACTGGCTTATTAAGTTGTATCATAAAAATAAGTTTTTTTTATTTGGTGCGACAATTATTCTGAAAAAAAAAACAAATTTTAATTTTAATTATATATATTGATATATATATATATATCAATCATGTATATGATATATATACATCATACAAATATTATATGTTCATATTTTAAATGTTGCAGTTGAGTTTAAAAATCATCATGTAAATATAAATGTAAATAAGCTTTTTTTACATGATAAAAACGAGTCAAAAAATAAAACAAAATAAGCAACACTAGAGAAGTCACAAATAAACTACCTTAAATATACTTACCTAAATTTATCAAATGAATGAATAAGTTGAATTTACACACACTTATTCAAGTTGTACTAATTACAGTTCCTCTCAAATGCAATATTTTCAACTGTTTGGTTTTCCAATGGCCATTTTTCAGACATTTTCGCCACTTTTGAGTCATGATTCCAATCTAACAAACAAAAAAGAAAAAGGATATTATCGTTGTGAACATGATTTTCCTTTTACTGTAAAAACATATGAAACAATAGAATACTTTACACCAACGCAACGCGTGTCGTTAATCCTTTCGCGAATTGAATAAGCACACAACATTCTCCGATAAGTCTGTATTTACAATCCCTTCCAACTCGTTCATAACTCCATAATTGTAGAAAATCATAGTCAATAAGAACACAGAAAATTATCACAAAATCCTTTTCCCTTGACTTTTCATTCGCAAAAATAATCAAATGTCAGAGCTACTCGGCGCTTGCGAGTATCTTCAGTGAAGTTCAACGTCACTGTGCTCCTGTCAGTGCTTGCATCATCAGCATACATCGTTGCTTTTGTTCTCCCTACTCAAATCAAGTGTGATTTATCAAATACAAATTTACGCGGCACCCTCTGTTTTTGTGATTCATAAATTCATAAATCGTCTAGTCGCGGCGAACAAAAACATTGAACAACTACAAGTACATAGCCCACTGCGATTCTGTAGAGCCCTGAAGTTGGCTTCGATCAGGATGCAAGATGAATTCGTAAATGCATCTGTTTGAATTTAGTTTTGGACTACAATGAAAAAGAAGAAGTTCGCATATATTTTAAAAATATAGTTCATAAACATTTAATAATAATAACAACGACAATAATACTTATTATTATATTAACAAAAATTCAAATTATGTGACTGTTGGTCAAAAAAATGTCACCTAACAGTACATATAAAAAAGATATTTATCAATATTTATAATTGTAACAATTTTCAATTAATATTTTTTTAAGTGTTTATAAATATGCGCTATTAGGGATAATATCGAGTGTACATATCAACAATATGTTTTTAGGTGGTTCATATAAATTCAAAACATTGTTCTGATAAATATTATAATGCTATAATAAAAATCATAATAAAACCTTTACACATTATATTTTACCAACTGAATTCGCGCCATCTATAAACAACGAAAATAGTTCAACTACGTATGTATACAAACAATCCTGTTGCTGTTTTTGTTATTGTTATGACTGTGAAAGAGAGTTGGCAAACTGATATTTTTCTCTCTTACGCCAGTAATATATAAACAACCTATCAGAGACAGTGTCAATGACATGTTCAATTTTTAATTCCGCTGTATCCAGCATTCAAGAGGTTGTCCTTTAATTATTTATTGATTACCTATGAAATTCGTTTCACTAGAAACGGCGTTCTTTATCCTTACACAATAATTACAATTAACTATAAAAATTAAATACGAGTTAAAAAAAATTATTTGCTCAGATGAAAAAAGTATGAACTTCTCTTGTGAAGGTAAAAAAAACCAAGAGTATTATCGTCTTTCTCGGACCGTCCTCTTCTATTTGTTTTGCTTGTCTTTCCCCCACCACGCGCGACATCGACGAAAACAACAACAAACGACGCACTAATCGCTGACTGGCATCAGCCGTTCGTCTCATTCAGTTACGTGAGCAGAACAAGGACAGCGATAAGTGACGACGCGACGGTGGAACGCGGGGCGTTGCGCATTATTTATCTCTCGAATGGTTGTTGAGTGTTGCCGTTGCATTGACAGTGAACGCTTGTTTGATTCTGGCTTCACCGCGAGACGCGCCCCTTCAACCTCGATTAAATCCGATCGACTACTATAGTGAGATCGCAGTGCTGAAACAGTGAAAGTGCGCGTCAAATCCCTGACAGTAATCTCAAACGAGCGATGCCCGCGATCATGGATATTACAGTTGCGCTATAGCATCGATTTGACAGCGTCCAAAAACCCTCCCCCCCCGGAGTGAAAGAGCGAACCGACAAGTCGTTGCAAAAACATTACGCAAAGTTTGTTTGTCTGCGGTGCAGCGAGCGTGGGACCAAACGGCGTTTGTGATGTGTCGCAAAACAAGCGAGCGCGAGGCCAAGTCTATCAATTTCGTACACTCGAAGAGAAAAGGCATCTTCATACACAAAAAGAAAATATACAAAAACTTGACGAGTCTCAACGCCGGCGACGAGCCACTCGTTCTCATACGATGCTGAGCCGACCGTGAAGCGCGACCTGCTGATCGCGAGCGACAAAGACTGACGCGGGACAAAACCAGCCAATACTTTTCTTAGACCCGCCCCCCCCTCATCCCAGTTTTTTTCTTCAACTTTGTTTTGTTTTTTTTCTTTTTCGCCACTTTCCTTCTCATTTTTTATTTACTCCCATTTGCCCCCCCCCCCCATTTTCCTTCCCTTTTCATTGTCATTTATTTATTTCTTTCTGCTTCGAGAGACAAGCTCCACCATGAAGCTGCTGGAGAGCACCCGCTTCGAAGCTATAAACAGCGCGCTGTCTATCACCACGGGAGATTGCAAAATTATCGGAAGGTTAATGAATCGACCGCTCTTTTCATCTTTGGGTTGCTACTTCCATGACGCGGTTTTGTTAACATTTCCAAAAATGCACATTTGTTTTTTTCTTCTTAGTTTATTTGTATATAATTCATACGCAAATAAACTAATAAGTTAATAATTAATTATATAAAAATTAATTTACAAGGTATCATAATTTACTAATTTTTAAATGTAATAATTAATAACAATGTGGTCTGTTTTCATATTATTAGCTTTTTTCCTTCAAATATAATAATAAAATGATAAAAAGTGTCATTCAAATGTATACAAGTTTAAAAGATCTTGAAGATACTGGTATTTTTGTAAGCAGTGACACTGGCAAGTTTATACTTGTCAAAGTTTTGAAACTGATGATGCGTAGGAAGGATTGCATAGGAATGTGAAAACTTTTATTATTTACAGAAAAATCAAAATAGTACTGTTTTCTTTTTTCATACTATTTCTTTTCTATTGTTGTTTATATCATTAATATTTTATAACAAAAATCTTTTCATTATTACTCACAAAATTTATTATCATTTTATTATGATCATCTAAAACTGTATTCTATATTTAATTAAGTGCTCAAAGTTTCCAAACTTTATCAGTAAATAAAATGTAGATTAGAATTATATATTTTACATTAAATAGCTGTTGATTTTTGGTCAATTAGTTTTGCCAAAATGAATATATAAATATTAATTTATCAGTAAGTAGAAAATTTTGCTTTATCATACCAACTTTTTTTGTATAATTGTATTTTAATGTTTTTTCATTTACTATTGAACATTAGAAGTTGCACATATGTATTTGATTAATAAATACTTGATCTGTTTTGTTTCTTTGTTTATACGTGTGATTCACTCTTTAGATTTCTTATCTCTCTTTCTTTCTCCTGTTTTCTCAATTGCTTTTTCTCATTATTTCATCTTTTCTCAAGAAAATACTTTGTTTATCTTAACACTCAGACGCTTAAATTATATGTTTCCGATTGAAATAACAAACATGATAATATAAATCGAAATTTTTTATTATTATTAGTAACTATTTATCTCTATTACCTTCTATATTTAAAATCAATATTTTTTATTTTAGGATTGAGAGTTACTCTTGCAAAATGGTAGGTACCGACAAACAGTTGTATAAGCGATTCAATGCAGAACAAGGTGTCACTCCGCACGATTTGCAAGCTTTGTCGCCACCTCAAACATCTTTGGGAACATCTCCAGCACAAAGGTGGGGTTTGGTCGCTTTTAGCATTCTTTTGACAAAAATAATCAAGTAATAATAATAAATTTTATAATTAAAATTTGTTCAAGTTTGAATTCGGTGATAAAAAGAATGATTAAATTTTCATGTTTCAACGCAGCCTTTTACGTATACAAAAAAATCCTTGTATTTTATTCAAATTTTCCTATGAGTTATTCTGCAGAATATTTATTTTGCAAATCATTCACAGTCGAAGTATATCTGGAGACGAGGAGGGGCCTTTATGTGATACAATTAGTCGCAAGACGTTGTTTTATTTAATTGCAACGCTGAATTCTGCTTACTCCGACTATGATTTTTCCAACGCAAAGAGTCACGAGTTCAGCAAAGAGCCCAGTTTACAATGGGTGATGAACGCGGTGGACAGCAACTTGAGTGCAACAGCTGGCGAACATTATCGTTCTCTAAGAGGGGCTTTGTGGTCTGCTGTTGAGGATGAAATTTCTTTAACTGAATGTGATATTTACAGGTGAACATTAATGTTTTTGAAACATAAATATTCAAGTATAGATACAAATTTGAAATTTTCAAATTATTTGATGATCAAATTAATCAACAAATAGAAATATTGTAAACTACATGCAGAAAAATTGTGATAAAGAGATTATTATAACATATTGCAGTCAGATATCGTTAAATTAAACATGTCAGTACTTCAAATGTCAAATTGATACATTATGAAATCTGGAATACATTATGCTAATTTGGAATTCAATTATTTTACAGTTATAACCCTGACTTAGCATCAGATCCTTTTGGAGAAGATGGTTGCTTGTGGTCATTCAATTACTTTTTTTACAACAAAAAACTCAAGCGGATTGTATTCTTTACTTGTCGAGCAATAAAGTTAGTATTTATCTAGTGTTAATATTTGTAAACTTTATTAAGAATATAAAAAATCAACATTCTGTTTCCTTTCAGTCCTTTGTACGCACTTGATTCTGGAGTCGGCAGCGACTTCGCTATGGATGAAGACGAAGAGGATATATACTAAAACTGTTGAACTTGATAAAATTCATGATACAAAAATCAGATTATTATTATTATTACTCTTATTATTCTTATTATTATTATTATTATTATTATTATTATTATTAATCTTACAATTTTTCAGATATATGTATAAATATATCTACGAACACATATAATATGACACAAGCTTTTCATACGTCACGGTGTATAATCTTTACAGCATACTGCATAATGAAGCAAAAAAAATTAAATTGATAAAATGGTGCATTTTTATATAAAAAACGATTTAAGAAAGTAAAAAATACATTGAGCCAATATTTACAATTGCGATCGTTTTCTAGTGTGATAATGATGGGCAATATACTTAATTAATTATTATTTGACTCAAAATCTTATATTTCGTTTAGTAACAGTATTTGTGATTACAATCATTTAGGTATTATTTCAATAATACTTTCTTGATTCGTCAATAAGGTTCCGATCGAGCTAGGGAAAAGAAAAGTGGCTGTAAGTTTTCAGGTGATACAGATATTTGTTTGGTGCGAATGTAATGATGAAAATGTTGCAATAATGAAATCAAAAGTCAGAGGTATAATTGATCAAGATCTCAGAAAAAAATCATCATCTTCAAGATACATTTCATAAAAAATTATTTATCGTTTAATGTTACTCTATCATGTGATATCGTCGATGACAATGATATCATTATAATTAATATGTAAAATCTAAAATTAATTTTTGAAAAATACTAATATATAACTAAAATATTTCGAAAATGGTTCAGAAAAAAAATTTAAGCAATACCAAACTTACAAAATTACAACTGCGTTTCCAGCTGTATATCACTTTCACAAACAAGTGTAATTGAAATATTTTCCACAAACAAGGCCCACAATTTTTGTGGGAACGTTAATTGCGTGGAAGTTTAACCATGGTATTATTCGAAAATCGAGAACGCAGTCATCATATAGTGAGATGGTCTTACTTATATTTAAGGTCATATTTAATCAAATTTCAAGTCGAATGTTGTAGTTTGACGAATTTCTAAACACTTTTTCTCAAAGTTCAATTTTATATTTATTTCCTTAGATAGCCACTTTTAAAGGTTTCCTCTTGATCAAACTTACCAAATTGAAAGTTTTTTGATAAATTTCTGTTCACTGTAATTTTGTTTTCTTTTTTTTTTTTTTTGGCATTAAACTAATTGTAGACGATTGTATTATATATTGACAGATATTATTATACATATGCAAAACAGCATATGATATCCGCCAGTTTTTCGAACTAATTTTCATTAAATAAACTATGTCTTGGTGATTTTTGAAGGTATAATTGCGTTTCAAGTAATTTATATAAATATATGTAGATAGGATTGAAGTGTGTATTTGTTTACAATTATATAGTGAAGTGATAAGTCCTATGCTAAGTATATTGTAAATTCCACTTTAGAGGTAATACCAAGATGCAATTAAAAAACATATATATATATATATATATATATATATACACACAATTAATGAACGAATGTTGTCTGTGTTCTTTGATTTTTTTAGATTAATTTGATATTCTTACCATTCAGTAATAAGGTTCAAGAAAATTGTAAAAGTTTTTACAAAATTACATGATATTAGCGATGTTTATGAAAAGAAAATCATTATAAGCATGCATTTTAAACAAATATTTATTTTGTAAAATTATTTCGTTCATACAATGTATTTAATAACACTTTTTATACCACATTTTCCAAAACGTAACTTATCAGTATAATTGTTGTAATACTATTTGTACATCATAACGTCTGGGGATTGATACATACACATGTACGCATCACATAAAAGTCTTTTTGCGTGTTCTGGAAGTAGCCGATCATCTTTTAAATCTGTTAAATCTTTAGCGCCTGCTTCGCTTAACCAATGTGGAAAATCGGGACATGGAACCATTTCAGGTATGTTGTAACCATTTTTTTCACCTAAAACATGCAGTATATATTTTATACTGAAAATATTCTTAATAATTATAACAGTGTGTCTAGCAAGAATCATAAGGGGATTTTCTTAAAAAATGGAAATTTTTGTTTAATTAGGGGCTGTCCATAAATTACATAAGGATTTTGTTTACTTATACCACCTTTGGTCAATCAAAACACGTACTTCTATCTCGCTTTGACATCCTTACGTAATTAATAAAGTGCTCCTTAGTAATTGAATATATTAATATTTTGTAGGTTTTGATCTAGGTATTATTTATTAACTTTGTTAGACACCTTTTATGAGCACATTTTTAGATATACCTTCTCGATCAGCCATTGAATCAAAAAAACACCAAGGTGCATCTGATCCAGAACCACACTTTACAAAAGAAACATAATGAGAAGTTTCAATGCAAACGACTGCAGATAGTTCTAAATAAAGCCTTGGAAAAACTGGACAGTGATCTTGTAAGATAGAGAATTCTACTGGGACACTTAATTCTTTTGGTTTGTGATTTGTCCTTTTTTCATGTTTATGTACCTAAAACATTCAATGAATGTTTATTACATAGTTCTAATTTGTTTTTGAGAATTAATTTATTTATTATAACTTTTTCTAGGAGGAAAATCGCTATGCAATCATTTTACCTTATTTAAACAATCTAAACAAAATGCAATACTTTCGAGTCCATCCCCACACTGGCCATAACATTCTTTGCATTCATATTGTGCTAATTTTCCACATACTGTACATTGTCGAGGGGCTGTTAATAACATTAAATAAATTTTTTATATATATCTTGATTTGAAATGTAAATTGATATTTTATAGTTAATTAAAAATTATTTCTCATCATAATAGAACTAAATTACATTAAAATTATCAATTTAATAGTAGTGATCATAAAATAAATATTATCAATAGCACCAACTTTTGATTTTAATAGACCTAATTTATTTTCCAAAAAAGTTAATAATTGTCTCCAAGTAGCCACGAAGTTTATATTTTGAATGTATAGCCACGAAGTTGTTTCAAAATATCATTTAACTCATAATCAAATACTCACAATCTTCAATAATATCTGTTATGTCAAGTAACAATGTCGGCTGGATCTTTTGATACATTTTAAATGATTTCCCAAATCTAGGCATCTGTATTATTAAAATCGATGGCACTTCTTTCAATCTAATATTGCTTGCTAAAAAACTTTGCTCTAAAAGTTGCTGCACTGTTGGTAGGCTTAATTCATCATTTTTTTCTACAAATAGCTGATAATGGTATGTTTCTTGTCCTGAGCTCAACTTTAAAAATGGCTCGGCCTTTAAAATTTGAGCTACCAGTGACGTCAGAAATTCCTCAGGATCTGAAAGTATTAACATTTGGAATTAATTATCTTCCTTTTTATCATTGCAGTTTTGTGTAGCATTTTTATCTTATTCTTTTTAATGTACCTTTCTCTTCAC
>JABFOV010006631.1:0-10418 GCA_022817685.1 Aradophagus sp. ZL-2020
AAGTTTATATGTTTTATGATATTTGTTTGTTTATTATTGATTATATGAATTATTAGTTTTTATTATATTTTTTTTTTATTTTTTTATGTATTGTTTTGTCTTTTTTTTTTTTTTTTTTTTTTTTTTGTTTTTGTTTTTTTTATTTTTTTTTTTTTTTTTTTTTTTTTTTTTTTTTTTTTTTTTTTTTTTTTTTTTTTTTTTTTTTTTTTTTTTTTTTTTTTTTTTTTTTTTTGAAATCACTTTTATGATGATTAATATATAAAAATTAATCGTTTGTGAAAATATTATGAAAATATCTTCTTTGAGAAAATAATTGAAAATTCAAGGCTTTGCGCACATACACCAGTTACTATAAAGGGAAAATATCGATTGCACTTTGAGTGGTTTTGTTGTTGTGATCCAAGTAACGACCATTTGTTCATAGCCAATGATTTTGAATGAGTAATTATGCACCTCTCATTTACTTTGAGAATAAAAGTTAAAGAGAACATGAAATGCTGCTACAGAAACCAAAAACTTTTTGTTGATATTGAAAAATGTTTCTTTCACTTAACTTATTATAGTTTATAAAGTATTTAAAGTTACAATATTTTATGCACAATGGGAATGGACATTATATATATGTGCAAAATCACACAATTATATCCATCATGCATAAAATACTTTATAAATCAAGGGAGGAAAAATACAGCTATTTCTGTGTAAATTTTTATCCACTGAAACAGTTGTACTTCTATTCTTTTCATAATATACATTTTTCAGTTTTTTTTCAACTGAATTGATTTTTTTAAGACAAAGCATTTTTACTATTATAATTATTATTATTATTTTTTTTTATTTTTATAATTATTATTATTAATATTATTGTTAAAAAAGAAGTCAATTCTAGAGGTAAATTTATGTGTTTAATGAAGGTAAATGTGTTGCAAGAAAATGGGCTGAGGAAATTCTAATAGAGAAGCGTGAAAGTTCGTTTCCAGTAGGATCTAAAATTCTCCTTTTGTAAGATCGCTTTGAATGGAAATTTTCTTGGCACAGCTTAATCAAAAGTGCAAAAATTAAGTTAATTTACTTAATAAAGTTTGAATTGTTAATGTCATTGCTGTCTACTTTTGTTTTGCAAATACTGACAATTACATAAATTTATATTAATCTACATTATGTAAATGTTTGAAAAAAAAGGATCACTGCTGCAACGTTAGAATTCTAAAATAAAATGTGAACCATTTTAACTTTCCACAGTAAGTACGCACATGTGCACATATTCTTGAAAACTAAAATGACATTTGTGACACTTAACACAAACACTTAATTGGCACAACACAAACTTCTCGCGTCCAAAAATGCATAATAAAAGTGAACTATTTTCATCTTAGAAAAAGTAAAATGCTGTCATTGATCCACTGATGCAATTGAACAAAAAAAGTGTGTCATGAGTTCATGACAAATGAAACAGTCAACAAAATTAGAAATTATAAATTGAAAAACTTATAAAAAAAAGATAAAAAATTATTTTCCAAATGACATTATTGTAATTAATGGTACAAGGCAAAAATATAAACGAATCAATTATAATGAATATGGCATTTGATGTGATTCAAGTAATAAAATAAAAATGAATTGGCAAGTATTTTCAGTGAGGACGTTGTTTTTGTGAATGATCACAATTGAAAACAATGACTTGGTGAAAAGAATTTGCAATTTGTGTGCTTACCAAATGTATTGTGAACGACAGAAACGACAACTGAATCAAGTCTCTTTTTATACGTGCTCTTATAGCATCTCGGGGCCAATCGCACTTAGCTAAGCGTGTGGATACGTTGGACAAGCTCCAATCGCCGAGTCGTTTTAGCCGTCGATTCTTAGTGCAACTTCTGTCAATCGATAAAAGTCAAGTGAACCGCTCGGGTCTACCCCCAATTTTTGACTCTTGTTTCCATCCATAACTTCTTCCTAAAATAATATCATAAGCACCTATTTATTAATCTTCAAAATTTTTTTAGCAAGCAAAAAGTATAGGAGGAAATGTAACTTTAAAGAAATTGTAGTACAAAATAAATTTGTAAATAAACTTTTCTTTCTGAGTCATTTTCAATGTAGGATTTTAAAAGTTATTTGCAATATATATTAATTTAATGATTCGATATTTATATTAATAAAAAAACTGTAGCAATGTCTAAAAATTATTAACAATTTTTCAAAGTAGCATTTGTAGACATGTATTGATTTAATATGGATAATGTTTTTAAAATTTATCAGTTTAATATCAAATAATTTAATATAATATATAATAGTTTAATATCAAATAATTATGCGAATTTCCTCCCCTTTCCATCGATATTATTTCAATATTTTTAGTATCAATATTAATTTAATATTGAATTATCATTATAATTCAATATTGACATTTGATATTGATTTTAAATAAATTCCTATAAAAAGAACTTTCACATATTTATTCGATATTAAATTAAATTTCAAAATTTAATTATTATTGACGATACGATATATGATATTGACGTACCATGAGGGTCAATGAACATTTATTTAACATTACTTTAAATATAAATTATAATATTAATGTACATTCTTAAAATAATTAAAAATATTAACATTGACCATAAGTGTTAATAATAGTTAACATTAACACAAAAGTAAATAATAATATTAACAATAAAATAAAAAAAGACTTTTTTATATTAAACATCATCTCGATAAATAAACGAGAAGATTTCCTCACGCTTTTGCATATTCTCTGCCTGTCGATAAGAAAGAAGATAATAACATAATTAGTTGCCCGTGTTGTACAACGATCAAGACCTTCGTTCCTTCGATCTTTAGCACCGTCTTAATACGAGATAAAGGAAAAAAATCTGTAGACATAACCTCGATTATGGAAAGAAAAAATTGTTGATTTATTTACTTCAACATCAGCGTTCGAGTCATTGCCCTGATTTAACAATTAACAAGACACTTTAACACGTGCGCGAAAATGCCTCTTTCATTCCTAAAAGTAGGAGAACAGTGACCGGTTCTTCGCTAAGAAGGAAACATCAAAACAAGGGTGGAAAGTAACCACAAGTAGTAACCGAAGATAAACAATAACAGAAAAAGCAAGCGTTTCTTGGAAGTTGCTTTCCATCGCATTTTAACATTATATTGTTCTTAAATTATTTATATTAACTTATATTAATTTACTTATTTTTATATTTATTTATTTTTTTAATAAAATAAAAAAATTTTGACTTTTTAAACAAATTTCGAGTTACCCTATGCCAAAAAAAAGAATTCTTAATTTTAATTTTATTCAAAGCGAAATTTGTTTTAATTTTAATCGCGATTAATTACATATTTTTTAATTAAAACGTTCCCAATCTGAAAAAACATTTTGAAAACCAATACATATATTTATATCGGAAACTACTAAAAAACATGTATATATTTGTAAATATGAGTACAATTCTGCTTGAATATAGTTGCTTTCAAATTTTAAATTCCATGGCATGTTTCATAAAAAGTTAAAAGGGGTTAAATGAAATAAACTTTTACTGGGATAACAATTAAAGTTGATGCTTGTTCGTGGGTAAAGTCCATCTTAAACGAACACTTTCATGAGTCATGTAGTAGATAAAGACAAAGCTACATTTTTCATCGGAAAATAATAAATTCGTGTTTACGTATTAACGCGTTTTCAAGATAATATAAATTGTATATTTATAAACAAATTTTTACTATCATTTAAGATTTATTAAAGGTATTTTCTTATTATTGTAAAATTACTACTATGAAACATAGAAATAATGATATAAAATTGTTTAAATAGTTAAACAAAATATTTTTAAAATTGCCCAATTAAGAGTATATTTAAACTTTTAAAATAATAAAATACAAAGTGTAAAATATTTTCATAAAACAAATAATTATTATAAGAATAGTATTTTATTTCTGTGAAATTACTTGCTTATAAACAATCATGCATTTGACTAAAACATTATTACGAATCGCGTAGTACCCGGTATTTTAGTTTCCCATTATTCATATTATCTGCAACGGTTATTGTTCATTCAAATTCGCCAAAAAAATTAATCTGTTGAAGTTGTAAGAAATATGGATGATTCAAATAAATCAGAATTACAGGTACTTATCCTACAAAATTCAAATAAAGAATTTGATAAATATTAAGTATTTCAGTTTTATTATTAAATACACTATCATATTGTTGCATAGGAGCGATTTTAATATACATGTCTTTCTTGGAAAATTCCAATCGAGCTTTTTATTTTGATAGACACAATACTCAGACTTAGCCAATAAAAACTTATAATATTACAAAGCAATTATTTTTATATTATATTTTAGTTTTATTTTAGTTTACTTTTACTTTTTAATTTTTATTTTAGTTTTATAATCTAAGGTCACGTAAAGTTATATTCACAAAGCCTCCTCCATATAAAGAAGTACAAAAAAGGAAGAAAGAGCAAATGTTACAATTTAAAAACTCTAAAAAGTTTTGCAATCAATCTGCAGACCCAGACAGTGGTTTTGCTGAATCCTATGACTCTGGTTTGTATTCTTATTATAATTTTTTTATCGATTCGAATATATAGATTATTCATAAAACTTTACGGAAAATAGGACAGACTGTTATTCATCCATATATCATGTATTTAATATAAGTGTTCAAAATGTTCAAAATCATAGTATTTTTATAATTTTAGGAAAAATGAAGAAAGAGCTTCGATGAAATTATTGTGCACCAAGTTGCATTTTTTTCTCTTTCAGTCTATTGTGATACAGCTTAAAATTAAAAAAAAAAAAATAAAATTATCATTCTACGCAATAATTTCATTGCTGTTTTACCTTCTTGGAATACAATAAAAAAAAAAAGGAAATTTTTTACTTTGGTTTTGATTATGTATAAAATTAAAAAATCACCTAGCTTCATCATTCATTTATTACTTCCAATAGCTTCCAGCCCTGAGATAGTAAATAATGTACACTGGAAGAAAGCTTTGAATTGGGTGGAAAAGAGAAGAGACACCGGTTTGTTCATAGAGTGCTGCAATTTAAATTGCAAAAAGTATCGATATTGTGAAGACTATCACGATCCGATTGATGTACCAGAATTATGGTTTTGCCATGACTTAGGAGATGGTAATAATAAAATGAATATTTTATACATGAAATTTGTTTATGAATTGATTTAATTTTCGATGCCATATTAAGTAAAATTTATTGTAGAATAAGAGTAATTAAAATAATTATAATATGATAAATTAATGTATAATTTAAGACAACATTTTTGCAGACGTGACTTGTGAAACACCGGAGGATAAATTACCACGCTATATTGAAGATGACTTAATTGAAAACCAGTACACCGCTGGGAGTATTGTTTGGGGCCAGTGGTTTGGTTATCCATGGTGGCCAGCTATGGTTTGTGACAGTCCGGAAACTTTATCTTATTATTTATTGAAACTGCCTAGCCGAGTCCCGGTACTTTGTTTCTTTAATGTCATTCAATTAATTTAATTTCATTAAATTTAAATATATATATATTTATTATTTTTTCAAAATAAATAGCACCACATATGTGATATAATTGAATTTATGAAGGGTTCTTTTAATTTACTGTCAATGTTTAATAATCTATAATTTGGTTGGTTTCAGATTAAATACCATGTTATTTACTTTTCTAATACAGGAAAAATTGAACGATCTTGGTTAACGCCAAAGAAATTGAAACCTTTTGTGAAAAATTCGATGGAAAAAATTTGTAAACGGGTACTTTAACTTAAATTTACAAAATATTTAAAACGAAAATTAAGTATTTAAGGATGTAATCACAATTAGCTTAATGATATTTCCAATTGCATAAATAATAATTATGCTATAACTTTTTTTAGACTGTATATCGAGGTGTAGATTATACGGAGGAAGTGAAAACAGCATATGACATTGCAATGGCCATTTTGGAAAATAAGTTGACAATATCTGAAAGACTAGCAGGATATAGCTTTCTATCATTTTATGGTGGATATTCTCCAAGTGTAAATCACTCTCTTCGCAGTTTTCGATCGTCAGAAACTATTTCTACTTATCGAAGTTACTTCCTTTCACCAAAAAGTCAAAAAGACTGGGTTCCAGGTACGCCACAAAAGACACCTAAATACAAAAAGTACATAACTAAAAAGGCGAAGAGAAATTTAAAATTTTAAACTTAGTTCATTGCATTTGCTTTTTCAACTTTATTAAATAAAGTTATCAAAGTAATAATGAAATGATAAGAATTAAAATTAGTAATTTATTAAAATTATAATTGATTTAAATTAAAATTGAAATTGAAAAAAATTAATTGTAAATTATATCAATAATTGTAAAAATAATAATTTAGGTTTTAAAATGAATTGAAATGAATTTTTAAATTGTAAGTAAAAGAATAGTTTATAGATAAAAATTTTTTTGTTGTCAAAGCAGTTGTGTCCAAAAAGTTCAATGCGATTAAATTATAAAAATAAAGAACGATAAGAATATCACAGGAAAAGAACCAGGGTTAAATAAAAGTTTTTATTACAATAAATATTTATTATATACATAAAAATGACGGCAGAGTAAACAAACAACATATATAAATTATAAAATCTGAAACGTTCTGACGTTCAGCTGTTCTTTTGATCTTGTTAAGAATCCGCAATGGAAAACAAAACGGCACATGAATCACATGAAACAAACATTGCACTCGCAAACGTACAACAGTGCGTCAATACCTGTCGCGTTCAAGTTAATGTTACTCATCATTGACCGCTCTGAAATGCAATTGCCATTGAAAAGCGCCCCTCTCTACTCTTAACTAACAACAAAACTATAATAAAACAACAAAAACAAGATTGTTTTAAATAAAAAAGTTCAAAAGGAAAAGAATTGGACCGTCATGTGATTACTTTTTTATTTTAATTTGACAAAAATAACTTGTAATCATTACTTTTTTTTGTTTCTTTACTTTCGGGTATTTTGACGACAAATAGGGTATGATGGAAGAATGACATCACGATTACAGATTATTTTTGTGCAATGAAACGTCACATTGAAATCGCAACATTTGTCCAACATTTGAACGCAAAATGAATAAATGATTTGACGATCGTTAGAATTGTGTTATTCGTGTGAATATTTACAATGTTGATCGGCACAGTCATTAAATCTAGTATGTACATCGAATTATAAATGTCTGCTGGTTGGATTCTGTCGCTTATCAGCGTATTTCTCACATTTTTCTTTTTATTTTTCTCAAAATCGTCTGTTTGCTCACTTTTGGCACGATTCCTTGTTCCTCTGCGAGTGAAAACATTCTTAACAACGCCACTTGGAGCAATCGTCTGAATTTATGGTCGTGCAAATATTTTATAAGAAGGGGGAACCATGAAATGCAATATTTGAGAATTATACAAGTTACCGCTTTATGCGGATTTATATTACAAAGAGGCGCCACTATGTTACACATTCATATCATCGAATTGAAAATATATGCATGCGAAAACCAAAGCGCGTACGAATTTTTCATATCAACATCGTGAAAATCATTCGCACAACAGCATCTTATGTGGACCCGATGATTCATTCTGTTGCCATAAATAATTATCTTTCTAATTGTCTTGTATATCAAGACCTATTCAAACAATTCAAAGCGGTTAAGTTGTCGAATAAATACAAGATTTTGTTTCAATTTCTTCGATTATTATATTCCAAAATACATGAAAGTTTGTCCTTTCGAGTAATTTGAACCTTGGATCTGTTAAAAAATTCGGACTTTGAACCGAAATAAAAACGTCTTTTGTTATCTCTTATGTTTCAAATCTTTTAGTATTTGCCTTTTTAATTTCATTCGCAATTCCGTAATCGAAACTAAAACAACACTTATTAGTAAGATTAAATACAGAATAAACATGTTACAAACTCTTTTCCTTATGTTTCATTGAACTTAAATTTTAGCAAAAAGATAATCGAACTTTAGACAAACGAACGAATGAAGCTTCCTTGCCAGTCTGTGACGCTCCATCATTTTCAACCCTCGTCTAATATCGTTATGTTAGTGATAATTCGTTCACTAATTTACATTTTCATTTGTTCTATCGCATACACAAGTGTAAAGCCCTCAGAAACGATACATTCTTTATTTCTTCTTCCTTCATATTTGACCCATTAAACAAATAATAACAGATTTTTAGGTAATTCTCTATTTATCATTATGGTAATTCAATTTCATATACAAGCGTGATACAATGTATATATAACATCATGTATGACTTCATAACAATATTTATTTAAAGTAAAATATATATCAAATATTTTTCACAACCTTGCAATTTTCTGAAGTTTTTAAATTACCACAGTAATTAAAAACCATGTAGTTCTTCTTGAAAATCCAAAAATGTGTTTCGTTTATTTTAAAATAAAAATAATGAATTATTTTAAATGAAGTAGTCACTTAATATAGTTTAACGAGATACCGAATTTCGTGAATGGATCCTTCCTTAGGACTTTTATTTTATGAACGTATATATATATTCATATTTATATATATGTACGTGTAGAAACTTTTATCGCGCGAATTCGGCGTGTACAGTTTTGTTCAATATCAGTCGTCATTTTCCTCATAGAGTCACGTCGCGAGACGTTCGCAACGAGTGTAAACGGTATACAAACGTCACAAAATATAAAGCTCGCTTTGCTCTAAGGTTCGTCGTTCGTCGCGAATGATCGCGACGCGGCGGCTGGCGTTGAATTCACGTAACAAACACATGATCCGCTCATTGCGTCGAATAAGTAGCCCTGTTGAAATATCGAATTGAAAAAGTAAGAATTGAGAAAGAGCGTGTAAAAATAAACGTCGAACTTTGAGACATTTCATATGATCACGACCGAATCGACGCTTTCAATTATAAACCGACATTCAATTGCACTTGCCAACGAAAGAGCGCATTTAACAATTTTTGATTCAGCAAAGTAGATCTGCAAAAAAAAAAAAAAATAACCAGTTGTAGAATCTTTGCTAAAAAAAAGTTGAAAATGTTTTGCAAAAATAAGACATTCTTTACGTTTTATGAAAAATGAATAATTTGAAATCATATTAATTAATGTTTTGTTAAAACTTATTATGCTGAATTAAGTGTAAAAATATTAATCTTAGATCTTTAATCTATTATTAATACAAATTGATTTTTCTTCTTAAAGTTATAATTGAAAGCTCTTATTTTGAATATGATGATTATAATATCTTCCATTCTTTGAAACAAGTTTTAAATTATTCCAAAATGTTAAATTTCATGCACTTTACGAGATTTATTAAAATAATCAATTCAGTGTTGACAAGTGTCACCAGTCGGATTGAAAACTTGAAATAGTGAAGTACTATCTAAAACTGATAAAATTTACAATCAGTACGAGTCTATGAATTCGCTGACAATATTTTTTCAATTCGAGATTTATTGCGATTTATCGCAGTAAGAGTCCCTATCTTTTTACATTCAGCATTCAGTTTTCACAATTATCGCGATACTTTCTCTTCCACGTAAATGATTCTTGATGATCAGCAATGCCAATTATTGCTTAAAACAGTTAGCTTAGACATTTGCGTGTCATCATACAATCATTTATACATAATACATATAGTAATGGAAATTCACAGTAGTATAGTTAGTTTACATGGAATCAAGTTTGTGTGTTTGAAACAGGGCTAAGTCAATAATTTTGTCGCTGTATAACAGTGAACCAAATAATAATGCAAATATTTCAAAATTTTGCTTTAAAATCGTTCTAAACTCAATCAGCCAATCTGATTGCAGGTATGTAAAATGATCATTTGTACACGGTTTTCTAAAAGATTGTCATAAACTTGTATCCAGAAAAAAAGCTTTAAAGATCTTTGTAAAAATGTCAATCAGTTTTGGTAGATATTTCGGATATTTAAAGGTTTAATGTCTTCGGAAATTCATCCTTGCCCTGAAATCGAGTCTTTTGATTAATATTTGTTGATGACTCCAAATTCTAGAACGAATTACACAGTTGTGACAGTTACTTCCTAATGTCAGACTAAAATTTCGATTTGTCTTTAAATATCACTAGTAAAGTCAAAAATGAAACATACATTGGATTGGGATTTGTACTATTTTTTTTTTTTTTTTTTTTTTTTTTTTTTTTTACATGTGTTTTTTTTCTGGGCCTATATGTTTTCATTTTGTGTTTGTTTAGTTTTTTTTTTACCCGGGAAGAAAAAAAAATCATTTTTATTTGTTTATTCTTTGTCTTTTTACACATTCCCGAGCCACCCAAACCTCTCTACCTCTCGTATTCTGGCTTCTGTTTTAAAAAAAAAAAAAAACAACAAATAATACAGTCATAATGCTTAATCAACTACAGTG
>JABFOV010006632.1:0-10416 GCA_022817685.1 Aradophagus sp. ZL-2020
TTATAGTCCAATATATCGCCGAAATAATGATGAAAACCTCAATCGTGTGTATTGTTTTGTTTCTCGAAAAAAAAATCTTAAATATAGCCCTATTTTAAGGCAAAAGATACGAAAAACCCCCTTAAAATGAGTATTTCGCAGCTCTAATAAGATAAAATTTAACGCATTTTGTGTCATTAACTTGTCACAATTCAGTTCTAAATGTCTATCGAGAAGTGATGTTACAGCAGGAATTCAGAGTTACCTCAACGTAGTTTGAACAACAACCGCAACATGTTGTAAATTTAAATTACAAATTTGTTTCCGTTCAATTTCTACAGTTGAAGAAATAAATAAATAAAAACAAAATGCCTGTCAAGCGTGAAAATAAAATAACAACTATATTTGTTGAAAAATTTTGCCTCTTAAAATTGACATTAGTCTAAATTCTACAGAATTTTAAACGCAAACTTTAAAAAATTTAATTTAAACACTTTACGGTGCAATTGAATTGTTAATGGTTATAAAATAAATGTATAAGGTTCTGAATAATTCGCTCACTGTCGAGTATAATGAGGTCTTATAATTTTGCAAATTTACATACATAAAATGTTGTCACGCGTCAGCTTTTCATTGCGACAGCAAAAGCTTTGACGAAGTTATCACGCCTCTTGCCTTGCTATGCCTACATTTTCTATATCGAAGTAATACAATTACTTGTTTTCACCTTCGCTCACTTGCCACACTTCCTTGTGTGTGCTCTTCGCGTATCAAGTGAAAGCCATTTTAGTGGAATAACAGAGATACCGTGAGCCAAAGTACGTCGCGCATGATGTTGTAAGTTACTTGCAGCGATTGTGTCAGCCCGTTGCATCGATTCGTTCATTCAGGTGCTCCTTACAAAGGCTATTACGTCCCTCGGTGGAAATTTAACAAAATATTTGTAGCATCGTTGTAACATTTAATTTTCTTTATCCAAGTGAAATAATATGAGTAATAGATTAATGAATATTTGAACAAGTGTGCAATTGTTCATGTTTACGGACAAATGATAATTTTTCTGATAAATACATTCTGATCCTTTGGGACGACTTTTTTCATCAATCCACGCGTTTGCATTGAAAAAAGATTAAATAAAATCAACCAACTTTCGGTTGCATCAGTTAAATTGTAGAGTTACTGTTTGAACAATTAAGTTAAATCAATTTAATATTAGTTGATTTTACTAAATAGACTTATTGAATTACAAAGTAATATGCACAGACAATGCAGAAGAAAAGACTTCACGAACAATTTTTTAAAGTCGGTTTACTATAAATCCAAGTGTCTCATTTTGAGACATTTTTCACGTTTGAGACACCAAAAGTGTCTCAATTCATCACAAATGAGACGCTTTTAGTGTTTCTATCACCAAAAATGTTTCAGAATGAGACACTTGATTTTATAGTGTTTAAACTCAAACAATATCCGTTATACATTCGATGAACATTAAAATGTCTGATTATCTTTTTGTTTTATTATGGCAAACTTCAAAACAATATTTATCATTAGCTTTTTTTAATTTATTCAATTTTGTTTTTTAACAACCAAACATGTAAAGCCCCACCAAAAATATATTTCTACTTTAATTAACTAGACTCTATAGTTATAAACTTGTTACGTAGTTACATTAAACAGATACTTTTGCTAGTGAGTGAATTCGGTCTTATGGAGTAACCCGTACCTCTTTAACACAGTTACCGTTACGAAAATTGGTTTTGTCAAATATTAGTAAGGGTTGCATGAAAATTTTGACCACGTCCATCTCGAGTAAAAATTGCTTTTTACTCGCACCATTCCTACGGAGATTGGCTTCTTACGAAAAAGTAAAGTATCGAGTCCAATTTCGTAAACGAGAAAAAAAAATGGTTATCGGTTCTACATGGATTCAGAGTTACAAAGATTTGAAGGATAATCGCGGAGACCGTAGAGTCTGCGCAAGGCGGGTCACTTCTAACGCCGAAACTGTACGGAATAACAGTGAACGGGCCGCCACCACGCGTCGCGGTTGTTCTCGTGCGGTTCGACTCGTCGAGTTCAGGCTCCGAAATGTAAAGAAAGCTCGTCTAAAGTGGCTCAACTTTTCGCCAAGAGCGACAAAAGAAGGTATCAAAATAATCGAAGAAAATTGCAAATGATAATAGGATATTGCGATGAATTGTTTATCACGTTGGTTGAAAAATGAACGTCTTTGCACTCTATGCATATCGAATGTGAAATGGTATCGGGAAATGCAGTGATCGCACGTTGCTTCGCGAAACACAACTATTACATGGCAAACGAAATGTTAAGAAACAACGCAGAATGTTAAACCTAGTAAGTATCCTCCGGTAAAAAGTGCGGTCAAATCATCGATTCGAAAAATCGCGCTTCGCCGCATTATTTCAATCGAACGTACATGAAAAACGTGTTTTACCCAAACATTAGAAGTAACATGTTGATCAAAAATGTTGTATTTTTTGAGTAACGATAACGTTATTATTATTATTATTATTTTTATTTCAAAGTAACGGTTACGATTTTGGAAGAAAGTAACTCAGATATTGGAAGAAATGTCGTTACAAGTATCAACCACTCAAAATAGTTACATTTCTTTTAAATTGCGGTAACATTAACGTTACTTTTTTTCTAAAATAACAGTGATCTTGAAATTAGGCAGACAACACGCAGACAAAAAATTTAAAATAAATATGTTTCTTTTAAAAATAGTGATGTAAAATATCGGTAGAAAAACCGGTAAGCAATGTGATTACGTTACACAGTAAATTTACTTTTAAAAGTAACAATTCTTTCACTGAAAAAAATGATGTCGTTGACTTACAGTTGAATAAAAGTTAAATATTCGTGGATATTCTAAACAAGCGAAATGCTAAATTATACTATTGCTACCCATGGTTCATATTTTAACGATCAAAAATGGCAAAATTTTACTCTGTAACATCATAAAATTGCTCATTGATATTTTATACCGCACACTAAAATGATGTATAACAATTTTGTATTTGTTTTCTTCATATAAAATTGGAGAGAAAATCATTAGAAGCATCTCTTTTTTTAAATTAACGGATCAGAAGAAGTGAAAGTACATTTTTCAACTTCTTAAGGGATTGAAAAGTTTAAATTGAACATACAGATTTTCACTTTTATAATTCTTCGTATTTACCACTCGTTCTGCTAGAATGAAGTAATCTTCCAATATTTCAGATAAGAAATTACTGTAATCCGTTCGATGGATATGGAACTTTTCTTGATTCCTATTTTCACTGAAATTATTACCTTTTTACATTTCATGTGTATGTATGTAGACTCATTTTATAAATTTACATTCAATTAGTTGATTCCAAGAAATCCAATTCATTTTTTGTAATAAAATAAATGTTGTAATCGAGTAATCATTAATTTGTTAATTTACTATATTCTGAACTTTACTTAAGAAAATAAATTCATAAAAAATCATACCCGCATTATTAAGAAGTGGACTCTTTAATTATTATTTAAATTTATATAAATAATAAATTACAGGATGAAATTATTCTTGCAATTTGTTGTATTGGATAAAAAATTGTTTAGTTAATTAAAAAGAATAATTAAAAATAATAATTACTTAAAAATAATAAATTGAAAAATTGTATTTTAATAACAGAGTAATTCACGAAAGTAATGAAAAGAATTGTATTTACTTTTCAAAATTAAAAATGAAGGGACAAATGAATTAGTATTCACTTGCAAATTAACTTGTCACGTTTACGAAATTATTTCATACAGCTTAACATTGTGCAACGACAATAAGGAAAATATTGAAAATTGTTCATTAAAATCCAATTTTTATATTCAATAGTGTCAGCTTCTTTATACTTCAAAACAAATAAATTAGTCAATCATTTTTGATTCGCAAGATATAAATTTGGGATTCAGTACATTTTTTACTTTTTGCATGCTTTAATTACTATTTTTATTTTGCATTTTAATTTAGCAGTAATTAAAAAAATTGCATTTTTATTACGAAAAAGAAATCATCAAGTACAAGGTACATCAACTATCCAAGTGACATTATTCGCGGAAGAAATTATTGCAGAAATCAATAAGCACTACGAAACGTATGACCATAAATTTGATGTGTCAACATCTGTGCGCAATAACACTTAGAAATTTAACACGATCTGCCACATGCTTGGAAAGTATTAAAACATGAAAGAAACAAGCCATCACAAGCCCGACATAACTCTTTGATGGTTAGAAGGAGTAAAGTAAATATGTTCTTAGAAAAAACAGGATATACAACTATAATATTGTACTTGGATTTAAAAAAAATTATCTGTAGTGCATTTAATTATAATTTTTGGCAAAGAAGAAAAAGTGAAATTTTCAATATTTGAAAACTGTAATCGTGATCATGCTTATGAAAAGGCGGGTAACTAAGTGGATTGTTGATTTTGGTAAGATTTGCTGAATCGACGTTTGCCAACGAAAATGTATGCATAGAAAGTTAGAAACGCTGAAAATTCAACGAATTCAAACATAGAAGAATTTTAACCGAAATAAAAAAAGAAATGTGCTCGAATGTGCGTTACAGACGAGAATTGAAGATTTTATCATAAAATGATGAAAAAATTACTTTTTTACTCTCTTTGCGTTTCATCAAGTTTAAGTGTGTCCGCTTATAGTTAATATTTCTTTTCATATGAAGTTTTTCCGAATTAAAATATTACTGAATTTTTAACGGTGCAAGTTTTTCGCGCATCAAAAATGTATGTATAGATGTCTCATTAAAATATTACATCAAAATCTGATTGCTTGGCCGGAAATTCGTATAATTAACAGTGTGGCCATCGGTAAAACGATTCAGTGACGTAGTGTTGACTAATTTGCTTCCGACGAAATTTCCCGATTAATGGTCGATTTTAATTAGCAAGGGGGATTATCCGGTGACACGGATAGCTTTTTGTTTTTTTTTGTTTGTTTTCTGAAGAACTGTTTTGCTTTTTACTACTGTTATAAACCTCGTAGTATAAATTTAACGATACTTTTATTGTGCTTTACACGATCTTCCCTTATTCGTTACTATATGTGACAATGTTTTGCACAACGATTCATTGCTAGTGATACTTTCATGTATCATTCAGATCTATATGATCATAAGCAAGATTACAAGGTGAAGATCAAAAAATGTTAATTGTAAAAGTTATAATAAAATTGAATGTACAATTTTTGCATTAAGATTATGATAATTGTTATTATTATTATTATTGTGACAATTGATATTCCAATTATCTTTCTATGTAAATGCTTTAAAAAATTAAAAAATTCAAAAAATATTGTCCGTATTTCTGAAATGGGTCAAAATTTAAACATTTTAAAAAAATTTCAGTACGCGGTATAGTAATTAAAAAACGTTACGATAATACTTTATAGCTTTACCGATTCACAAAACATTGAGAGAATATTTAAATTCCCGATAATTCATACAACCAGAATTCATACCTTAAACCTAAATATGACATTTCTCCAACGAGCATTTCAACACCTTATAATTTTAAACAATGAATTTTATTTTTATAAGTCATATTTATAAACTTTCGAATCAAATATAAAATTCCCTTTACGTACATGTTTCCTTTTCTTATAATTATATCGTTAAAACTAATAGAATTATATTTCTTTCCCGCGCGCAAAAAGTTGGACAGTGTACGGATAAATGCTATGTAAATTTCGTATTGATTACTTTTTACCAACGAAATTTAAAATGCAACATGCACAATAAATTATAGATTACATTAGTTACAAACTGGGAATTCCATCGAAACCAAAGTTGATGACGCGTATGTTTTTTTGTAACTTTTCGTCGACTGAAATATGCGATAAAAAATATCTGAACCTTTGCCCGAACCGTATATCACGGAAGAACACTTTTCAATGCCATACCTTGTAAATGAAAGCTTTTATCAACGTAGATTATACAACAATTTGAGTTATTATATTATTATTTTTCTTATCATGAGATATATAAATTTAGCTTTCATTTACTTTAAAATTTATAATTCTGTATGAACGCATAAAAATAAATTGTACTTAAACTACGAATCTATTTAAATTACGAAAAACAATGTAACATTTTCTATTATTATTTTATAGTCATATTGTTTACTTTTTATAAAATATATTTGTTCAAGTTTTTATCTTGTTGTAAGTTTTCATGCATGGAAACCTATAAGATATCTCATGAAACGGAATTTGGTTTGAAATGAAATGGAATTATGTTACGTTGGATTTCACATACGAATATATTTTTATCTGATCAGCTGTTTTTCAATCAGTATTTACAATAAAAATGTATCGAGTAAATATATATACATATTAATAAATATACATGTGTATAAACATTTAATTTATGTTTAAAATAAATGTTATATTATTACAACATTTGAAATATAAATATTTTATAAATCTATAATCATACTTACTTCATTTATTTTCATGAAAAACAATTGTGCCATCTTAATTACATGTTACTTATTGCTATATATACAACGTGTGTATATCACTTAAATTCATTTTCAAGGTAAATGTTTATCTTTCATATTGATGTGCAAATTGCAAATTCTAATATCCACATTGGTTCGTATTCATAATATAATTTAATTTGTTGCCATAATCGGATTCATTATTCCATTTTAAAATTTAATTCAACTTTATAAATTTAATCCATATTGAAATAAGCCATCAACGAGCCATTAAAAACTAATCTACCTTACTTATGTGATTTGATGACAGTAATATGGTCTGGTAGTAATGTATATACAACGAAATGGCGAGCTGATCCTTCTGGAAAACGAAACTATCGTGGCTCGCATTGTAATTGAGATAGGTCAGAGGTTTTACTATCCCAGTCATCTGAGTAGATGTGTCGGTGTTAGAGTTAAATTCACAATCCTAAACCAACCCAAATCCAGATTTGAATGCATCAATTTGTACCCTATTAATGGCACGAGAGTTCGATGAATGAAACCGCAACTTTGTGACGACGTGTTTATATGAAAGCTGAATATAGAGCAATTAAGATTTACACGTCGAACAAGTTTGGCGGATTTGAGTTTTGAATGGAATCAATGTTGGAGTTTCTCTCACCTTGAATTTTCAAGGCGTTTCGACAACGCCTTATAACAAGTGTTTCAAAATTTGCGCTGTTGTTTCTTCAAGACGAAACTTATTATTGTCTTAAAAGAAACGAGTGGCGCTGTTGCAGCTGCACTGTAACATTTTTGCGGAATTGAATTTTTCCAATAAGAGGATTGACTAATGTTATCAATAAACGAATTCTTTTAATGATAAAATTAAATCCAACACTCCTACTAATCTTATTGTTTTTGATCAAGCACAGAGAATATAACTTATGTCAGAGTTACCCCAATTTATGTAAATGGAACAGTTGCTTGAGCAACTTTAACATAAGTTATGTTGAAGTAATATACATTTATCTTCGTGAATACTTAGTTATACATTTGAACAAATATATTTTACAAATATTTCAATTGACCATGATTTATATTAAGAAGTAATATGAAGTTACAATGATTTGATTTTATAGAACTATTTAAGATGATCTGTAGTAAGGAGGATGGTCAAGTTGAAAATACTTTTATATTGTGTTCAGGTTTAATGTAAAATTTTATATTAAGTAATTGCGCAATTGAATTCCTATGATACTGTAACAATTAATGATGCATTGTAGCAAGAAACAGCAATTTATACAATGTATAGTTAATCAATACACGTTTCTCGCGTGTAAGGTAATAGTTTATTTATCCGATAATTCCTTTAACGACGTGAAATTTATGCGTATTTAAATAACATATCGTTAAATTAAAAATGTTTAAATAATGCAATAAATTACTTCGATGTTTTTAATTAGATTGTTCAAAATTATTGTTGGTAATACTGGTACAATCAAATTTTAATATGAGCTTGACATTAAAAGGGAGGATAATATTGACGAGCGAAAGTAAACCTGCCTAACTCCGGTATTACATGATTTCATATATTCGCCAGGATATTCTCCTAAATTTCGTCGTCTCAATATTCCGGATTAATATATTACTTACATTCGACATAAAACATTTTTATAGTTATAATAATCACATCATTTGATTATTCATTTACATAAGACGTCAAATACAGTAAACTTAAATTCTGTTTATAACAAAGATGTATTGAACTAACTAACAAATTTGATAAATTATTTATTGTTTTATTAACGCTGTGCCATTATTCAAAATTAATATTTATTCGTTCGGAAAAATATTATATTTATTATAATCTACAAGAGAATGATGAAATATTCGCGCAAACTACTTGTGCTTGTCGAGATTGTTAATCAAATTGAAAAGAGCGGAAGTCCTTTATGCTTCCACTTCTGAAACTTTATTGATCCCTAGGAAATCGAGAGGCAAATGACTTCTTGGAGTTGGTGTTAAATTCTATTTATTTTGGCGCGTGTTGTGTCCCGACCAAATAACTTGTATCTTAGCGAAAACTGTCGTTGAGTTCGTAATTTTCTATAATGCCACGTAGTATAAAAAGTGTTTATAACAGCGCCATCATAGAAACTTTTGTGTTGAAACAACCACAAGAACATAAGATATTTAGTAAGATAAGATATTTGGTACATTTATAAGAAAATTATACTTTAATATACTTTAAGCCTGAGCTTTTATATGTTCCTTAGCTAAAACAGAAAGCATCATTTTGTAACTATTTATCAATAAAATGCTATAAATCATTCATCATAAAAAAATATATAATGTCATTGATGATAAAAATAGGTCTTTAAAACATTCTTTTTAAAATTTAGTTTAAATGACATTTAATATTAAAATTAAACTTATAAGTTGTTAGCAAAAGAGAATAAAAATGCCATATTTCGCATTATGAACTAATGTTGCATGATGAATCCTGAATTACATGATATAAAAAGTAAGTCAACCGAATATATTGTAATTTTTGCTTCTTTGGTTTCTCAGTGAAAAGAAGTAAATTTTAGAAACAAATAAAAGCACGATTTCAATCGATAATGTCAACTTACAGTTTACGCTTATTATTCAAGGCTTGCCTATCACGACTTATTCTTACTCGATTGAAAGATTTACTTGTACTGTTCAGGACTTCCGATTCTATTTGAAGAATGAAAAATTTACGACAGCGCAAACGTAATTAATAATTTTGTGTGGGTCTGATTGTAAATATTCATTATCTCCTTATTTTTCTTGTCTACTTTTTTGCATTGTCCAGAAGAAATCGAGTACGAGAAAATATATTTTATTTATTTTCTACGAAACACTTCACAAAGTATATGAGTTAAGACTAAGTAATGGCCTTTACTTTTTTTAAAGTTCTTCAACTTCACTTTAATATCGATTTGAATTGTCTTTTGATTCAAGTATGATGAAATAAGATATAAATGATATCAAGATCATTATCGTTTCATTTTAGTTTATAAATCCATTACAAACATTTTTTGATGGAAGCTTCATTGAAGTACTCATTTTGTGTGAAAAATAAATTGAATTTCCTTGTAGGTTAGATCGTTGCTTTTTTTTATTAATATCGCCAATAATTTTGATTTGTTCTATAATTTATAAGTGTAAAGTCAAAGATTCCCACTTATCAAAACGAAAAATTATCTTTTACATTTGATAAATTTTGCACACTAGTTTTAAAAGTTAATTTCGTAAGAAAAAAAATGCAATCTGTAATCCTTTGATAGAATTAAGCGTGATGATGATTTGAACTAAACTTACAAACATTTGATCAAATAGGTACGTGCAAGTTAATTATGTTATCAGAAATGCAATGTTCTAGCAACACGAAAAATCCTTCAATACAAATTTTACTATCTTCTATTTATGTCTAACATTCCGTCCGAAATTCAAATAACTAATTCTTAATTTTTATTCAGCGACTCAAAAAATTTTCAAGTATCAAGTTATATAAAAGTAATTAAATTGAAAAATATGAAAATGATAGAATTAATCTTCGGATTATTGTCTTAATAAGTTAAGACAGACACGAACGTCACCATTAACATCTTGCTGACATTGATTTATATCTATTATAATTCAATTATAGAGACGCAAGCTTGAATTCACAGTGCATATGTCTGAATCATCCTATCATATTCAAACTTCTTGAAATTAAGAGAAAATGACAAAAAAATACACAAATAAAAAAAGAAAACAAAAAGAGGAAGAAGAAAATAACAGAATATTGTGCCGCGACAACACCGTGTTTTAATGAAGTGTCTGTTTCTTTTTTCCAGATGAAGGCGATCCGGAAATCCGGGTTGTGTCGTCGGAATCGCGACGGCTGATTATGTCTCGTGCTTGCGAGCGTGCTCATTTCTTT
>JABFOV010006633.1:0-10414 GCA_022817685.1 Aradophagus sp. ZL-2020
GGGTGGCATCGAATACTACGGATACGGCCGCGATAAAGGCCAATGTGGCGCATACATCTCAAAAATCGAAGAACGCCACAATGGAACATTCAAATGCTTCGTCCTGCCGAAAAATGGCCGGATCGAGAGTCAAGCATCGTTGAATATCATCATCGCGAGTACGTATTTCACATAATGTTTGTTAATGAACGTTAGTTCATTTCAGTATTAGACAGCGATATGTAAGCGATGTATCGATTTGGAGAAATGCATTTTACGATCCTAAAATTGCATGTGATAATAGAATCATTTTGGGTGAATCATTAGTATATCACAAGCAAGTTATATTTAACTCATACGTGACTTCGTAAGTCATATGTGAGTTGTGTGTAAGTATGGTTGTGAGTCGTGAGTCACACGTAAGTGATACGACTCATATGACTTGAATGTGGTTCATAAGTGACTTGTATATGATTTAGTGACTCACACGATACAAATATTACTCACATGACTCTTATGTAACTCATACATGACTCATAAAATTCACACTTGACAGACGTACAGCTTGTAAATAAATCGTAAGTGAGTCATTTGACTCATGTATTATTGATGTATAACATGTAATTCGCGTGACTCATATGTGATCAATATGACTTGCATGATTAGTATCACTCATGAAAGTATCACTCATATGACTCGCGAAAGACTCATACATGACTCACAATAAGACTCACATGATACACAAATAACTCAAAAGTAAATTGTGAATGACTTACTTGACTTATTGCTCATAAATTACATCTGAGTTTTTACAAGGCCCATATAACTTGCAAAAGAATCATGTGTGACACATGATTGACATGACTCACACATGATTCAAGTAGAATTCACGGGACTAAAATAAGTCTCATATGTAATTCATGCATGACTTATATAATTTACACGTGAGTCAAGCATAACGCATAAATGAATGTTTCGAATTGTATCATTGCTTCATGATTTGATTACAACCTGCATTTTATGCGAATTACTTACGAACCATGTGACTCATATATGACTCGCGTGACCCACAAACGACTGACAATGACTCACATATGACGTAAATGTAACTCATTAAGAAATAAGTGTCTCATTGAAGTCATACTTATTCATTATTTACAATTACACGTTCCAATAGTACAAAATATGTTACACACACATTTTTTCATAAAGATGATAAAATACTTTTTCACAACAAAAAAAAAAAACATTTTCCGGAGAAATTTCGAACTACCTACGCAAACATAAAATGTTATTGGCGTAAAAATTGAATCGATCTCCAAAGTCGAGAAACAAACATTTCGTCGGTCACTATTATTTTCCTCACGAAAATACTTCCAAACGTTTCAGAACCACCGGAAAAGCCGGAACTATTCATCAGCTCATATTCCATCAGATCCGGTAGAAATAGCTTCAAAAAAGGCGAGCGAATGGAAGCATTCTGCAGAGCCAGAGGTGGACAACCACCGGCTAATTTGACTGTCTATTTCGGTAAGTCACCTAATTTGCAAATTTCGAAAATCCGCGACCAAAAGTTTCATTGATCAAATAATGACGAAGAAACATTTTTTTCCAGGCAACGAAATGTTGAAGCCCGAGGAAAATTCGGTTCACTACAAGTCGGCCTACGAGAATCAGCATGCCATGGTCAACGTGTCCCGCGAGCTTGACTGGTCCGACAATGGCAAAATTCTACTTTGCCGAGCTACTCACGTGGCTTTGGATCGACCCCAGGAGGACTCCGCAGAAATTGAAGTTCGATGTTAGTATTCAACGTTACTGAACGTCGTTCATTTTCGAGAAAGAATGTCTTATTTAATTAACCTAAAAAAATTCGAAAACTTGAAAAAAAGAAAATGAAATCAGTATCTATACATCTATCTCTTATAAAGATTGAATTCTAATTCAAATATGGTCGGACTATGACCATTCTGAAACTAATGTTGATTTGAAATCGTAGTTCCACCAATTCCACATGAAACGTTCCACCAATTCGGCCTAATCGTCGGACAACAAGGAAACATCAACGTGACCATTTTTGCCAACCCGCAGCCGATATTCACGTGGCGTATTGGAGGGGAAGTCATCTCGGTGGGAAAAACCGACGAGAGTGGGCGCTTGCAAACTTCTTCGCCTCAGAACTTGGTAAAATCATAATACTTTGAAAGAGTCAAAGTGAAATTCCTACATCTTTTGTCTGCTTTTATTTTGTCTTTTGAAACATTTACTAAAGCTCGAATTACTCAGAAATCGAAATCTGAGTTATGTATGGAAAAGCAAACAAAGTCATTAATTATTAATATAACAAAAATGTTAAGATTTTATCATTTTCGTTACTTTGACAATTGTTTAAATTGTTTAAATTATTTTAATAGGCAGTATTGTTTTTTCTTAAATTCGTATTTACTGAAATTATAGTAAAGGGTTTATGAATTTTAGTTACTAAAGAAATAAAGCATTATCCATTGAGATTAGAAAATTTTGATAAATTAAATCATGTATGACGCTATTTAAAAATTTGACACATTAGCCTATGTCAAAAACCGTTTGGGATTTTAGATGAAAACCCTTGTCTAAGAATTTATACAGGAATCTCGAAAATTCTGTGTAGGTATTTTTTTGAATCTAGAACTCTATGTAGATTACACTAGTACGCTGAATGAAAATTTATAATATAAGACCATATAGGGATATTTTCGATTTTCTTGGATCCATCTAGAAACCTGGTTGGATTCCTACATGGATTCCTATATAGATCTCCTATACATTCCTATACATTTCTATACATTTTTATCAATATATCCTATATAATACCCTGCATGAAATTGTAAGTAAGAACCTAGAATTCTACAAACTTATTTAGGTTACTATGCTGCTACGGTTACTACGATTTTTTGGTTACTGTTGTTAGGTTACTAAGTTAGATTACTATGACTTGATTACTAAACACATAAAAGGACAAATAAATTCTTAGATGGTTTGGATTCTTACATAAAATCTCAACTGATTTTCTATGTAGATTCCTAGGTCTACTTTTTACACAGAACCCAATGTAACTATTCTTATCAAGGAATCAAATGCTGTTTTTTATAACCTTTATCAAAACTACACTGAGAAAAATATTTAGTTAAATCGACCAAATTTCGATTGAACTATAAATTCTGACCATCAAATAGTTTTATTGCATCATCAACTAAATTTCAGTTGATTTTAATAAAATATTGAACGACCTGCAAAGACAGAAAGGAAATTATCATTCGCGCAGGTAATTCAGTGTTACTAAAAAATTTTAACCAATTGTCTCAATCGAATTAACCAAATCTTCTTCTCAGTATATTAACCAGTAGGACTGACTATACCTTGATGATAACATCGATAGTTTTCGATGTAACAAATTAAAACAAAATTGAATAGAATATTCGTTTTAAAGTGCCAAAAAAGTAGGTTAAAATAGGTTCTAACAGTTATCTAACAGTTTGATAAAATTTCTTGAACAGAGCTTTTCAAATATTCCTAATCGTTGACATATTTCAAAAGTGGACAAAATTTTCCGATAGTACTATTGACAACTATCGATAGTTAACCCATGAACTATCGACTGGTATCGAGGTTTAGTCAGCCCTAATAACCAGTCTATATAGTGTAGATAAAAATTGCAAAAAAAGAACAAGTGTTCAAGTTGTCATGGTGATAAAAATTCGTTTCACTTCCCGCATGTCCTATCGTAGAAAAATGTTTGTTTGACTGAGGATTGTTGAACAGGGACGAGGAGCTTGGAGCATCATTTTGACGATCGACAGCGTGCAGAAGTCTGACACGGAGAAGGAGTACATTTTGGAGGCGCGGAACAACGAGGGCGCGTACCAATACCGCGTGAGCCTTTCGACGTCGGCCCAACCCGCGGGTAAGTATTCCCCGTCCGGAGTCGTAATAAAAATCCACGACGAACCAATACACAATGCATGATCGTGAACGACTATAGGTGTTACGCTTCTCTCACACACGTCATAAACGCCGAGAAATTCACCCTCTGACAATCAAATACATAATGAAAGTTGTCTGCCATGTCAGCGTCGAGCGCGTATCGCTTGGCCCCGTTTTTCTTCTCCATTCACGCGCACGGAAATACTCGCGCGACGGAAGAGCGTATTTACGGGCATAAATATTGTAGAACGGTGTATCGGGGCTATCGATGGAAGAACATCGCAGCCGGATCTGTAATGCGATTTTTCTCCGTCCCTCGCTTTTTGCTCTCGAAATAATCACGTGAATCCGTTTTGAATTTCCCGCCATCAAGGTCGACAATGTTTCTTCCTTCTTATCTATTTATTTATTTTATTTCTCTTTTTTGTGCTTTTGAGTTTTGTTCTTGTAGTATTTCTAACGTTTTGTATAAGTTTGCGATGGTTTTTTCGCGGGGAATTTGAATTTGGAGGCGGTTTTCAAGAGGGATGTTGAAAAATTTTTCAAAAATAATAAGTGGAATTATGAAATAGTTATATTTGAAGTTTTTGAAATATATTTTCACTATATTGATTTGTTATTAAAACAGAATTGTTTGTAGAATAAATTTGAAAGTAAATTTTTTGAAGAAAATGGGTAACTATTTTAAATTTCTTGCCATTATGTAAGATATTTTTTTACTTTCATAAATTTTTATTAAAATGTCGGATGGATTTTATCAACTAATAGTCAAATTATTTCCAAAATAAAATAACGTTACTTAAACTACATTATATTTAATTCATCGAATAATTCAATATTTGGTAAAACGATGCTTTTCCAAATTCAATCCTGCATTTTAACCCACCACAACGATTATGTTTTTAAGTCGTTTTATAAAACTTTATATAATTTGATCCATGAAAGTGTCCAGATGAGTTATAACGATTACAACTTCCGTCCTCACGTCGGTTATAAAAATAACGCTAAAATGCAAAAAGCCTCAATATTTCTCCGAAAGTACGCTACTCCGTGGCGCGAAAATTTCCAGCTTACTCACGACGTATGTCATTTCACACGAGGAACTAACACCCGAGAATCATGCCTTACACCACACCAGAAATATTAGCCTACGTTAATTATTCGTGTTTCTAACGATAATCCTTCACCGCATGCTCTCACGCAGGAGCGTTCGGTCACTTCTATGGTAAGCTGTCTGAACACATGCACGCACTAGGTAATATCATTTTTCCATTTTATCCATTGTTTATTCATTAATACGGAATTTCGTTCGACATCAGTCAAAGCGATCAAACGACTTCGCAACTTCAAACGAAATTAAATTCGAATTCGCTGCAATTTCATTTCACCTACCTTGGAACTCGTATTTGGTTCAAAAACCAGTTATCGAACGAAATCTCGTTCCGTTATTTTATTTCTTTCTTTTTATATATATCTTTTTTTTCGTTCGTTCCGTTATCATTTATCATGCGCTTTAATCGCAAAATAAATGTGCTTAATTTCGTCATAATGTTGAAATTACCCGCGAGCAAAATTTTTGTCGCAATTTAAATTTGTTTTTAATTTCAATTTTTATTTCGCCGTTGAATGAAGCAATTTTTTGTTTTGTCAACTTTTTCAAGTCACTTTTCATTAACGAATGTTGATAACGAACGACGTCGTTAAAATAATGTCACAAGTTATAACAGGAAATTTGTTGCAGGCATGGATTTAGACGCAGGATCGATTATCGCAATCGTCATCGGCGTGCTCGTTCTCATACTGGCCGTGTTCCTAGTTATTTTCGCTCGCGCATCCGGCCGCTGGTGTTTCGCAGGTGAGTCCGCACTTTTCGAACATTTCTTTCGCTCCATAATTCATCCCACTTACAAGTCCATCATTCCAAAGTACAAAAGACGGTATTCTCGATGTAATTGCCTGGAATTTACGCACCTTGATTTTAAATTCACCTTCCAAGTTTTTCATTTTCCGAACTTTAACGTTGCTCTTTAAGATTGACAACAATTTTGTTTCTAATTTACGTATGAGTTTCGTTGATTGAAAGACGAGTCAATTTGTCGTCGGTAATTTATTTAAATTATTAATATCTAATAATTATTAATCGATTCTAATATTGGAATGAGAAAAACTCGGTATATGATTATCTTCTACATTTCTGATAATGTAATTTTATATTCAATAGGGCTGACTAAACCTCGATAGTCTGACTATCGAAAACATTCGATAGTTGATCGGGAAATTTTGTGTTTATTTTAAAACATATCAACTATTTTAGTAAGTTTAGTAACAATTCAATAAATTAATCGAAACTCATATCACAGCGATTATACGACAAAAAATTTTAATCTACCGTTTCAGTACTTTAAAACAAATATCCTATTCAATTAAATTCAATACAATTTAATTTGTTACGTGAACGTTGTAAACATGCATTTTCGTTAAACCGATGCTATTGATATTCATTAAAATTATCGACTACTTTCGATAGTTAATTCTATCGAAAACTATCGATGTTACCATCGAGGTATAGTCAGCCCTAACATTCAACGACGAGCAGATGTTTCGGTTGAAAACAATTTCATACTCAATTTCCTTCGTTAATCAATTAGTTTCGTTAGCTTGAAATTAATTAATTTTTCAACAAGACAAAATAATTGTTCGAGTGAAACAAGTTTAAGGGTTACGTTAATTAAATCGCCGGCGGTTTTAGAAAAACTTTTACGGAGTTTCGATTTTTGTTGTTATCGAGAAACGAGGAAGGTATTTAATTGAGACACCTGCGTTTTTGTAAACTCAAGTTAAGAGACCTGTCAATTTCGCGACTGAATTTTAATACTTGATGAAAAATATGAGTCTAGAGAAAAAAAAGCGGACATGGTTTTCTGGTTTCATATAGGTATATAAAATCATCAGATCCTATCCGACCATATCCGCATTATTTCGAAACTGATATTTCCCACTTAGACCGCAGCGTAATCTAACGGAATTTCGTCCCAAAATAATGAGCCGGACATTATTTTACGCGCGGCGATGTATCGCAATTTGAGCAGCTACGTTAGAAATGAACTATTCGATACCCCTGGTCGTAATAATTCACGAATAACGCCGAGGCTAATTTGTTTCGCGAAAATAATTGGTAATCGGAGTTGGGTGAACTATTAGATGTTTCGTTACCTGTACATTTGAGTGCATTATGAACGTTTTCCGAAGTTTAAGCGCGCTTAAAAGTTGCTCCGGGAATAAAGGGATTATATTGCTCGGCGTATGGTATTCCGTTGCAAATTTATTTCCGCGGTAAAAATTTCCCGCCGACGTGTTCGGCTTTCCAGCTGTCGATATTCTATTACACGTTAAGATAAAATGTTTGCTCGGAAGAGCGGCGGGAATTTTGAATTAAGTCGATTCATTACACGAAAAAGCTCCTGTTTTGTCTTACGGGTCTAACAGACCCATATCAATTACCCTACTGAAAGAAAGAGTTTTTTAATTGTAGAAGATATTAAAATACTTTTAAACAATTGCTATTTTGAGAAAATGAGTAAAAAATTAAAATAAACGTTTTGTTTTTATAGAGAAGGGTCTGTATGACCCATGAATCACATAAGATGTAGAACTATAGCTTAAACATTTCGGGTTTATTAAAACATGTTAAATCAGTCGAGTTTGATAAACCAAAAATTAAGTAAATTTTAAATTATTCAAAATTGATAATACAATGATAAAGAAATATCATTTTTACATGATTATACAACAAAATAAAAGTTTCTGCGGGTCTAACGGACCCATATCAGTTTTTTATTTGCAGAACATATTAAAATACTTTATACATATTTGCTACTTCAAAAAAATGGGCCGAAATTTCATAATGAAAGTTTTATTTTCTTAAGGGGTCTGTGTGACCCATGTATACGATAAAGGTCTGTCAGATTCATATATACATAAATCTTCGAACTTACAGCTCAAATTTCTCAAGAAAATCAATCCCCGAGTATTCTAAACTTTAATGAATTGTTCGGCTAATAGACCCTTGATAAAATGACTAACATATCACTTAAAATTTAAGTTGAAACTTATTTTTTAATCTTTCACATCTGTTCTTTCGATAATAGTATGATAATGAAACATCGTTTTCACACATTAAGAAAAAAATAATAAAAGTGGCTACGGGTCTAACAGACCCGACTAATTGCGAAAACCGTTTCCTTTCGCGGTTCAAGTTGGAGCGTTCAACGATCATAATGCACTTGATACAACGTATTGTTTGAATTGAAAAGTAATTGGCAATTTAATAAACTTGGTATTAAATTAGTCGCTATTGCTCATGCAACGTCTTATCGTGCCAGCTAATTATTTTGTACGTATATGATGTCTTGTGTGTTGTGCCGCTACCGATAGGACAGCATGCAAGTCGGGCCAAATAAAGAATATGGAGAAACACCAACATTAACCGTGCGATTCCGTACTCTAGGCATGACACTGTCCAGGGGTAAGTCACCTCAGACAGCAAGCATTGTCCGACCCAGTCATCCCCATTTAGCGCTCTAATCTTGTCATTCATGCAATAAAAATCATGCATCGAATATCAACGAACTATCGACCAACCTTTATTTCAAAGTAACTTTATTTTCGTGTATTGTAATTTGTTTTATTATATTTATATTTTATTATGGTTTATCTCACAAAAAATGTCAATTATACAATATTGTAAATTATGAACTTTCAATTGTTTAAGCCATAATAAAACAATACGAGCAATATATTTTTATTGATATAAATTAATATAAAAATAAAAATTATTATGAATGAGCTTGCAAATTTTTTTGTATCACTAATGTTTACAAAAATATTTCAATAATGTATATTTTTTTTATAATCACTATCAATAAATTTGATAAATTCGAATATTAAAGTTGGTAATAGTTTTACAATCCAACTAGTACATTTTACTATCAAGTTCTTTAGGGAGACAGTAAACTTTTTTCAATTCTGAAATCTTTTCTGTTTGTATCAATAAAGAACAAAACTTTATAAGTGAAAAAAAGTTTTTTTTGTTTGCAATGATTTTTATTATCATTTTATTCTCGAAAGTTGATTTCAATTTAATTTTTATTTTACTCAAACAAAATAAAATGATCGACTTTGCAAATTTATGAGAAAATATATCAATGTTGATAATCGACTTCAATGGTACTAATTAATCACGAAATCGCAAATATGAAATATGTTAAATTGTAAATGGTCGATAAGTTTGTTTAGAAAATTATTACAATCGTATCGAAATCACAAGTGACAAGTAAAAGTGCCTCTTTAATTTTAATGACATCTTGTCCCGTTGGAGTAGTAACGCACAACTGCTAATTCCACGAACGTCAGATATAGAAATCCATTAACACAAGTACTGCAGAAAGTCAATGTACATCATTTACAGTGTTAACGTTGACGTTTTCAAACGAACGCATTCGAGTAAATTAAGCGCGCACTTTTTTCAGTATTTGTATAATATATTGTCACGATCACACAGTCGTTTGAATATCACGATTACAGTCAATCGAAAAGTTGTGTTTCGATTGCCCGCCATTTTGAATGCAACCCATTTTAGTCGCATGCTCGAAATGAAAAATGTATGTTTTTCTTTATTCACTGTTTTTCAAGTTTTAATTCGAAATATGCTTTTTTTTTTCTTTTGTTCAGTAGAATGTAATTGCGAAAAGCAAATTTTATTCGAGATTCGAGGTGTTTTTGTCATGTAACTGTTTTTAACTTTGAAATGACGTAAAGTTTCCAACGTTTTTCGGTGAGGTAAAAATTAAATTTAATGTCATTTTGTTTTTCGAAAATCAATATTATTTATAAATATTGATTCGTCAATAAATAATTTATTTATTAATATTTATAATATTTATTAATATGATATTTATCAATACATTTTTTCTTAAAGGGGAAAAAATGAGTATTAAGTTGGTAACATGAAGGGCTACCAACGTAAACTCATTTTTCCCCAAGCTGAATGTAACATATGTCCTAACCGAGGAAATAAAATATGTTGGTATCACTCGCTTTGAACTCGTGGTACCGACATATTTTATTTTTGACTTAAGGACGCGATTTATATTTCATTTTTTTTTCTTTTCGTTTACTAATCAACATTGAAAACTTTACATGCATTTTAAATTCAAATTCAGAAGAAGAAGATGAAGTTTCGCATCACTTCTACATTAAAAAAAAAAAAAAAAAAAAAAAAAAAAAAAAAAAAAAAAAATTAAAAAAAAATTTTTTAAAAAAAGAAACATACTCAAAAAAACATCACCCACCCAAAAATATACCAGATATGACGAGTCGAGCGCCATGAGAGACAAAAAAAAACAATGGCAGTGAACGTGTACAGAAGTGGACTAGAAACTGTACAGAGACTTGATTCAAACGTGCAGTGAAG
>JABFOV010006634.1:0-10413 GCA_022817685.1 Aradophagus sp. ZL-2020
GCATTTCGAGTTGCTGCAAGTCAAATGTTGACTCTTTTTCCACACATGTGGTATATTATGTCGTTATCAATAAATTATATCATAGTTACCGCCACTCGGACGAAGGGCAAAATTCGCCGATGAATATTTCATGGAAAGTCGTCAAAAAATTCATATACAGGGAGAAACCCGTATTGTACTATAGATATTGCATTTCATATTGTAATTGGTATAATACAAACAGTAATTTGAAACTTTGAAATATAAATTTTATATTGTGTGTGATGTATACATTAAAGGTCTTTCATTTCATGTATTCCAACATTCACGTTCAATTTTTTTGTAATATTTAACATTCTGTGTAAGAATTTAGTTTGGAATATAGACGTATAAAGTGCATGATTGAAATAATCTTATTTCGAAATTCACAAATTTTAACATAATATCAAGATGAATTCCAGGTTGACACAAGATTTCACATTCTAATTCAAATAAAATGTTTTAAAAGTGCGTTAGGTCAACAAGATACCATTCTTTGCTATATGATTTCCTCGGTGTAGTTCTTTAACAAACAAGAAAGTATGAAATTTTTGGCATGTTATTGTACGACATGAAAAATCATACTGCTTCAAACAAACAAGTTCATAATTCTCACGTAAATGCTTTAACAAGTGAGTGAGAGAATTTAGATGAATATGTCTTTCTTGATAGAAAACAATTAAGGCAAATTGTAAAATGAACGTAAAGTGATTGTTAGCTGCGAAACAGTCGTTGCAATTCGAAAAATCTCATTAAAGCTAAAAAACAATACCTCGGGGCTCGGCAGTAAACTGGAAGCATAAAGCAGCATGTTGGTTTAAGCTATTAAAAGCGTAATAACTCAGCGCCAAGTACTCGCGGCGACTTTTTTACGACAATAATGCACGGCGTCTTCCCCCTTTAATATATCCAATTTGAAGTTGAATTTGATAGCGGCCCGTCTTCCGCGAGCGCGGCTCAAATTCACAAAAATGTTTCATTTCCTTTAACTTCCGGCCGTAAAAGGACGGGAATTATACCCCCGCGAAATAAGCGAAGATTTCGTAAACACGAGGCGCTACTCCTCGTTTCACTACAATGCGAATGCCATGAGTTCATTCCGACGAGACAGAAAGAAGAAAATTCTATGGCCATGTTAAAGGTAAATTATAAATCAACTTGTGCATCTTTCAGTCGCGCGCGAGTTTGTGTAAATACCTCGTGGAATGGCGAGCGAAATTGCCGCTTTAGCGCGGCAAAAAAGCGGCCTGGAAATCCGTCTTCAGTTCCATTGAATTCGAAAAGTAAAAAATAAAGCACGGGAAATAAAAGTTAAGTCCAGAGAAGTCTTAACTTAATTATAGTCTATTACATTTTTTTTCTGATAGGGGTAATCAGTGATGTTTGTATAAAAAAAATTTTTTATTATTTCTAGATACGCAATTTCATTTACAAAAGAGTTAAATTTAAAATGTATTACTATACTTTCATTTCTAAAAAAAACTTGTCAGAAAATATGTCGATTTAACTGTGCGTTTTTCTTCATCCTGTTCAATATTTAACATCATGTGAAAAGTAAATGCCGTTTACTTTTATCAACAGGCAACGTGGCACGCGCTCTGAGTATGACCAACGAGTTGCTGGAACTGGTACCAACACATCAGAGGGCTCTTGGAAATCGCGCTTACTACCAGGAGGAAATTCAGAAACGAGCTAATCAAGTTAAGAGAAAACGTGGCGAAGATGGCATCGACGATTCTGGCTTATACGACAAAGTACACTTTCTCGAGATACCTGCCTCTTTATAAACGTTTTTCGCAATAATAAATATCAAGCGCAGTTTCGTCAAACGACATGCGATCAATTTAACTTTCTAGCGACAGGCTGAGAAAAATGAAAGTGACTTAATAAATGCAATATTGAAATAACTTGTTTATTTAATAATGTGTCGAATGAGTATATTTTGAGTATATTTATTTGATACGCGTGAAGTTTACGTCAATTTTTATTTGAATTTAAAAAACATCTACAGCATTTTCGATTAGTGTCTGTGTTTAATTAATACCAATAGTGAAATTAAATACACGAAAAAAATAATGTTTTAAAAATTACTTTGTTGCGAGCATTCGTATGCCAGTGCTGTTACTTAAATTTTACTTGTAAACATAAATTTGTAGTAACAAGTTGTGTTAAATCGCGTATTAAATCGTATTAAATTTACATGTATGGATTAAGTTTACTAGCAAATTCTGTGAATGGCAGTAGTGACACAGGAATGCTAGAAAAGGAAGTAAATTTTAAAACATTACTTCTATACGTGTAATTAAAAAAATGGGTCGTTGAAAAGGAAGGTGTTTAATGGATTCTTTTTGGCGATACAGCAACCCTTCGTCGTGACGGAAAAGAAGATGAAGACTTGGAAGGAAATGTCAGAACGCGAAAAGTACGAGATGCTGTGTCGCGGCGAGATCTCGACGCCGGTGGAGATTCAAAAGGATCTCAAGTGTCGATACGTTGATCGAGGCATACCGTTTTTGAAAATAGCGCCTTTCAAGGAAGAGGAGGCTTACTTAGATCCGAGAATTGTTATTTATCACGATGTTATCTACGACGAAGAAATCGACACCATTAAAAGGCTGGCACAACCAAGGGTACCAATTATAAATATTTTTTAATTTCCTTAATAATGAAGTGTTGTGCAAAATTTAGCTTTACTTATTTTGTGTACAAACGATCTATTTTCTTTTTTTACATTTTCATTATTAACATTATCATTAAGTGACATGTTCATCATTTGATTATTATTTTATATAAAAAAAGAAAGAATGTTATAATCGTACAGTACATCTTTGCGTGTACTGTTTTATAAATTATTATTCGAATTTCGCACAATTTCATGCGAAGAATTAACTGATATATAAAATTAAAAAGTTGATGGAACGACTTATAAAAACGAAGCGACAGTAAGTAAACTATAATAATGAAAGTATTGCCAGATTGATAGTTCACCACGCACGTTATAATTCACTGACTAAGTAAAACTTTGACAACGTTGATGACCAAAAAACGTCCAGCGTACTCACTTGAAACAAACTTTCTTATTAATTCAACTGAAGTTATAACCGCGCGTGCCATATTTTTCCTCCGCGTACAATAAAAAGTATCATTTTTAGTAGAGAGCTTTTAATAGAAATTTATTTCCGAAACTTTTCCACTGCATGCGCATTTTATACGTTAAATATTTGAAAGCATAGAAATAATTAAATCAGCCGACTTTGATTATATGAAAAGTGGCTTATTTTCTTGAAAGCCGCTCGTCGACCAAAATCATTCAGTTCAATTTATGATAAATTAAATTGAAACAATGGAAACGACGTTGAACAAACGAATAAATACAAATAAAATAAATTACAATTTATATAAATAATCGATTTCACTGGTTCAAATATTTCATTTGATAATATTAAATTAATTGACTCTTCAATGTTCTTTAATCCAATTTGGAAGCGCTAAAAAGTGCAATTAAACGCACTTGGTTAATTCTTCAGTTATGGTAATTTGTTCTGGAAATATTTTGAAAAACTTGCAGCTTTATTATTTCGTCAATTCAATATTATTTCACGGTGAAAACGGGGACAGACGTGGATCCGGCTTCTGTTAACTTTACATAAAAAAGTACTAAATTTCAAGAGAAATGTACGGCATTTGAGCGGAGTTAAACTTTTTACAGCCACATTTACGTACAAAAGTAGTGGCAAAAGTTTCCCGGCGCAGTCCTATAAATAATCAAATTCCGCAAAAATTGGTTCGCCGCGCCTTCGGAGCCTCGCCTAAGCCTCGAAACCGAGCGGTCCAACTTTCGACGCGAATAAAAAGCGCTTTTAACGATTGACTCGATATCCATCTCTGATTCCTGATGATGTTAAAATGTATCTCGTACAAATCTGAGCCGGGTTAAAGTGGAATCGAAAGAGGGAAAAAAAGTATATAGATCTGATTACAATTATTATATTAATATACATATATTTTTAATAGAATTCTTTTTTCTAGTCACAAAAAAATGGTTCGAAATTCGACGAAAGTTATTAATACATAAACGTGAATGAGCCGAGTAATTATATAAAGTTTTTTAATGCGATATTTTCTCTGATTTTGCAGTTCAAAAGAGCAACAGTGCAAAATTACAAGACCGGCGAGTTAGAAATTGCAAATTATAGAATTAGCAAAAGCGCCTGGCTACAAGAACACGAGCACAAGCACGTCAAAGCTGTTAGCAGACGCGTCGAGCACATGACAAGCATGACGGTTGAAACCGCGGAGGAACTTCAGGTCGTTAATTACGGCATTGGGGGGCATTACGAACCGCACTTCGATTTCGCCAGGGTGAGTGTCGCCACCTATTCATTCTTTTTCCCTTTCATTTTAATTGTATATAATATAATGCGAAAATGTTATTTAAATTATACATCCGTCGAGCTTTCACCAATTCTTTTATCACCAATCTTTCATCTCGGAAGCATTGAAATTAAATTTTATACGTATTCAATATGCTTGATTATACACTGTAATTATCACTTTTATTTATTATATAAAACGGATAAAAATGAGAAAGAAAATATTATTCACTTTTTACTAATTACTCCAGAAGTTATCAGTCGAGAGAAACAGTATATCAAAACAAATTTTTATAATGATAACCAGTCGTGCGAGATCAAAGTTTAAACGTATCACAAAAGGTAAATAAAAAGAAAAATAATGCAAGTTTAAATACAATTCAATTCAATAATAAGAATGTAAAACGCATAATGTGCTTTTCTTACAGTTAAAGCTTACTTCTTCAACATCAGTTAACAATCATTTAACACCAGCCTAATTAATACGAATAATTGCCGACTAATTAAAGTTCTCGTGTAAGATGCCATTAGAGCATAAGTTGCAATTACAATTTCTTTTGTTCCGGACGCGCGTTAAAAGCCCCATGATAAATTAATGGCAATATAAATTTTCCACTTGTGATTGCGAGCGATAAATAATCTCGCCGAATTGCCATTGTATGGCGATCCCAATTTCCGAACGAAGCTGAGTGACAAAAATCCGATAATATTTCTACGTTTTCAGAGGTATGAAAAGAACGCTTTCAAAAGTCTCGGCACGGGTAATCGCATCGCTACGGTCCTCTACTATGTAAGTACATAAAAGTTCACATGTAAAGCCCCGCAACAATACTTGAAATTTCATTTCACTTGATTATGCTTTATTTCCCTCGGTGAATTTGGTTGTTCTAATTCCGTTACACTGTAAGCAATTCCCCCAATACCCGATTCCCGTCGCGTGCTTGCCGTTGCCTTTCATTCAAAAAATAGCGAGGGCAACGAGCATTTCAACTACTTTTCCTCGCGATTTTGTTGTCGCGACATTTTATCGGCAAACATTTGTTCTTAAGGACTTGACCCTTTCAAACTATAGGGTCACATGAGCACTTGTTCGCTGACTCCGAAACAATTGCCGTTAAAAAAACATTAGAAGACTTCAACGTTTAATGCGTCATTTAACATAAGGACATTTTTACTGACTTAAGTTAAGAAACAAAGTGAAAAATGGAAAAAATATATATATATGTGTGTGGAAGCGAAAATGTAATGATAAAGTGTTTTTCTTCTGTTATTAGATGAGTGACGTGGAGCAAGGCGGCGGCACGGTGTTCACTGCCATAAATATTGCGCTCTGGCCTAAAAAGGGCAGTGCGGCTTTCTGGTATAATCTTAAGCCAAATGGCAAGGGAGATTTCAAGACGAGGCACGCGGCTTGCCCAGTACTCACCGGCACGAAATGGGGTTCGTACACGTTACCTACTTACTCACTTCTTTTTAGTCTTAAGTCACTCCGCCGGCCGCATCGGCGCATAAAATGGAAACACGGATGAGAAACGTCGCTGATAACCGACGCATTTTATCCCAAACGAAACTCGTTGCCTGCACAAAGGATGGCTTATTAAAAATTTTGTGCACACAATGCATGCACGTGCAATCCGCTTTCCTTGATTTCTTTCATTAAGTGCAGCAACGGGCAATTTTCTTAACTACATTCAATTAACTTTTTATCTTGTATCTTATATTTTGAGTTTGCTATTGATTATTTGAATCACAGGATTATTAAATTAACAAGTAGAAGTGAGCATTTATTACTTCATAAATTTTGAATGACAATATTCATATAAGTGTCAAGTAATTATATTAATAGTTGTTACTTTAAAAAACCGTAATATTTCATTTTATGTATTGTATTTTTATCTTCAAGTTATTATCTTTATTATCCAAACCTTTAATCATTTTATAAATGAAATTCGCAATTATGGATTCTAGTACAATTAATATAATTTGCAATTTCAAGTTGCTGTAGTCTAACTTTTTTTATTTCCGTGCTCGGATCGAAATTGAGTTAAAAGGTTGCCACTGAATTCAGTCGTTGGTTTTACAGTTGCGAACAAATGGCTGCACGAGAGAGGTCAAGAGTTCCTGCGACCGTGCACCCTAGAGGACCAGCCGGCCGACATCGAGGACAGCGACGTCATATAAAAAGGTGCGGCCTTTAATCTCAAGCTGGGATGAAAATTATCGGCCGGATCGGGCCCTCGGAAGGAACATGCAAAACGTCGGGAGATCTGGCCTCCAGATTTCCCTGGCGCTGTGACATGATACGCGATAACAAATGGGCCATTTTTTTAACCTGAAGGGAGGAAAGAAAATGTTGCATTTCTCAAGTAGGATAAAAGTCGATAAGACACTCTTAAAACACTGTACGACCCTACGGTTCAGATAATACTTTGCAGCGGGGAAAAAAAGAACGAAAGAAAGAAATTTAATAGAAAAAAAAGGGAAAAAATAAATAAACATGACAGAGAATATTATCCATGGAAGTGAAGCCGAGCTTCTTTGCGCTACAATGAAAGTGTTCAATAATTTTCGATTTTCGAAACCCCTTGTAAAGAAATTTGTAAAACAAAATTGTCTGCTTTGACCAAGGCAATTGAAGAATTATACTCGACTTGATGTCGTGAAATAATGGTAGTGAGAATATAGTACGATCATTCGTAAGTTATGTAATAAAAAGAGTTACGTTAACTTTTGTTTTTCTTGTTATCGTAACTTTTGAAAATCAATGCATCATTGTATGATACAGTTTCACTGAAGAGTTTCGTTGTTCGCAACTTAGTGGAACTTATCTATGTTTCAAAAATGTATTTATTTACAATTAAGTACAAGTTAAATTGAAAGATAAATCATTAATGAATAGAACGGTTATATGAGGTAATAAATCTTTATATAATTACATAATTGTAGATAATGTATGAAAGGTATAATGTAAATAATAATAAAGTAAAAATGTCTAGACGTTGCGAAATTACGAACGATTCAAAATAAATCACTGTAGAGATCAGTGAAGAATAATTTATAAAATTTTACCAAAGATTTCTAAAATCGTACTTTTTAATTTTTAATGATTCTAATACTCCTGAATCGTATTCTTTGCCTTCTGTCAATAGAATAATTCAGTCAAATGAAGCAAATTTTAGTTACATTAATAAAACATTTCTCTGCGTCCATCTAACATTGACATAGACAGAACAGTAAAATATTGAACATTTATCAAGTTATACTAAACGTAATCTATCAAATTCAATAAATGATCGCGGCTTAACAGACAAGGTCAAGAAGGTAGTTGACGGGGTTTCGAAAATTGATGCATAATACGATATATATTTTGCAGATTTTTGGCATCGAACGAAAGGCTTTGTCGGTAGTCTATTGAATATTTATACGGAAATTTCTTTCTTTACGGATGTCCTACTATCGTTCAAGAGACTGCGTCGTCTCTCACGGCCATGAATATTTATGTGAATATTAAAATGTGTGTTTTTGTCGCGTCATCGTTTCGCCGGGACGTTGTACATACACCGTGTTTAGGGTATTAGGATTGAATGCATTTTGCTACCGCGCTCATCGACAAACAATTGTAGAGCATGGGGCGCGGTAGAAGGCAAGCAATAGTGAAGAAGAAAAAAGCGATCGGACAAGTGCGGCTCTTGTTTTGTTAGGTAAACTTACGAGATTTGACGTCGAAGCAGTTTCACTCGTGAAACATTGAACGCGCGAATTTTAAATCGCCTTGCCAACAGACCCGGGCGATTTTAAGCGAATCAACTTGACGCCATTTTTCATGTGCTTCACCAGCGTAAACATTGCTCGAGCGTAAATGATGAATCACCTTGGACAGGATGACGAAAATATGCCATATCGTGTTGAGAGAAATAAAACGTGTACATTCTACGGCGATTGTGTAAGAATCTGTACATACATGCGAACTTCCGAACATAGTTGTTTTGTAACGATATCAATTTTTTTTTGAGCCTTTAAATTACACAGCCACAGAAAAAAATTACTAAGCCTGAGTTTCGTATGTGTTTATTATATACTTTTGGAATCGCTGAAATCAAATTCGCAGTCTATTTAACCTTGACATAATATTAAAAAATCCTTGGCAAAACAAAAAATGTAATATTTATACATTATTAGTATATTATTCCCCAGTTAATAAATTCGATTCAGTTTTAGCGATCTTGGAAAGATATACTGAACATAGTCTGACTCGCAGGCCAAATGCAAATTTTTTTTTTTTTTGCTGTATTATATAAATTTTCAAATTATTTTATAATGAGGGACTACAATTTATTACGTTCATCAGTTTTAATTTTAGCTGAAAGTTTAGATGCATTCCTTTATAAATCTCAGGAAAAACGTGTATCAAATATAACTTTATTCAGTGATACAATTTGTTATTCATTGCAATGAATATCAAATGAATGTTATTTGAATCTCGACAAAAAAGTTTGTTGTAAAAAAAATCTCTTATAAAAAAATACTTTGTTGAAACGATATTATTTTTATGGAATTTTATAAAATTACTTTCATACACAGTTATGAAAGCACTCATACAAATTGCTATGGATTTTTAATTCATTTTTCAAGATTAAAGGCAAGTGTATTGAAGATTATAGAAAAACATTAAAGAATTTAAATTACTCAATGGAAAATTGAGAGGAGGATAATTAAAGTTTCAACAGTTTGTTTTCCGCGATATGAAGTAAATCTTCTTTGTAATTAACCCAATACTGTGATTATCAATAAGATAGTTTTTTCCTCCTCTAAAAAGCATTATTTTAAAGTTAGATTTGTGCTTAGTAATTAAAATCAACGTTCTTCCGTTATGAAAAAATAACATGTTTTTTAGAAAATATTTTTTAAATAACTTTTCGTTCCAGTAAAAGTATGTAAGTCAATATAATTTATTTTTTTAACGAATATTGTTAATCAATGCAGTTAAACATTTTTAAAGTTGATTTAAATTAAAAAGATAAAAAGGGATAACAATAAATTTTATTTGAAAAAGAAATGTAAAAATAATTGTAATGCAGTGCCCTTAGGTAATAAAACAATAATTTTCCAAACTTCTTTCTTGGACACAAATGCATATATTTTTTAAACCTCTCTGACTTTACTTTATAAGTAACAGTAAATTGTAATTAAAAGGTCTGTTAATTCAAATTTAAGATTTGATATAATTTTCAACAGGGACAAGTGTTAGAACATGTATAAAAAATAATAGTACCACTGCATTATTTTAAATACAAAAATCCGCACTAACTGAGTAAGATTGTGATAAGATATAACTGAAAACAGAACCTTACACTTTCTTTTTGCTCTGATAGTACACTGATAAAAATGGATGAAAAAAAAAAAAAAGAAACCAAATATATATAATCAATAAACTTATAATTTTTTCAATATCGAAGTATATCTTTATATTTGAAGCCATGAACCAAATCCAACGATAGACTTTCAATTTTGACTACAGGTAATGAACTTAAAGAAGTCTTTTTTTACAGAGGTATATTTTAAAACAGCCTTAATCACGCATTCGAACTACCAAATATCTAGATATAAATACCAACGAAAAATTGAAACATGTCGAATTTCGAATTTATATTAACATGTCTGTGAGGAGCAAAGTTACACTGAGAAACTTGAGTGGGAATTAAAAATTCAACAATTTTTTCTCAGTGTGTACTTGGAACGATAAAGTTCAGAGGCAAATTACATTTGGCGGTTGAATTGTTAAACCATATTTATTAAGAGAGTAATTCAAGCACAGCATCGTTGATAAAAGGAACAGTCTTGCCTAATTTTTCTACGCTTCATTTTGTTTATTAATTTAAGCTCTAGAGCCTCTGGAGTAAAAGTCGTTACAAAAATATTAAAGTATATTAATAATAATGTTGTTGTTTAAAATTATTAAAGGAGAACAATTAACACATTTGCGAGAGACGTAGCATCAAAAACAGAAGCGTTGGTTATACGT
>JABFOV010006635.1:0-10413 GCA_022817685.1 Aradophagus sp. ZL-2020
AATGTTTGTTCTTCATTGCCAGTTTGAGAATGGGGGTTTTTCTTCCCAGCCATCGGTTTGATAAATAACTTCAATGTGGAATTTGAAACTACCAATGACGTTTCGTGAAATGTCTTTAAAATCCTTGATCATCTTAAATTATTATTAATTTTTGTCTTTTTTTTTTGTACTCGAACAAATTTCGCGGTTGCGTAACCCGGAGTAAAATCAGTGCCGGAAATTAATTACAACGCGTGCAAAGCTACTTAATTTTGCCGATGCTAATAATTGAATTTGAATTATTGATTGACGCGTTCGGCGCGCAACGCGCACGCAAGATTGCTATTTCGAGCGTCGTTTATGCAAATTCTCGGCGAATCAATTTTACGCGCGCCGTATCAATTTTAAACGCCCGTCAATAGAGTTGTAAAAATAAAGTGTTTGAAACGATTAAAATTATACACGAAACTGAATCCGACTCGCACAGGACACAAACTTGTTAGAACTAATGGCCATGACGAGGAAACGTGACAGACGTTTATTTGACTGTTACATGATCACGTTCTGTCGGGACACTTTCTTCAGAATAAATCCTAAGAGAATTTTAATAAGAATGAAAAACGAAAGGAACATGTTATCTTGGTCAAACGTGTGATTAACAGTTTCAATTAAAAATTTCAATCAAATACTGAAAACTTTTTCAATTTAAGAGAATATTCTTATTATAAGTTTGGTACAATATTGCAATAAAACTCAATTTGTCGATCGACTTAATAAAAAAAAAAAAATGAATTAAACTAAGCGTTGCGACAAAGAACGTCGCCCGCCGATTGGGCAATTTTTTCGTTTAGCCCGCATGAAAGTCGAAATGCGTTTGTCTCGTGTTTGAGGCCGCGACGTGTCGAAACGACGTGAAACCTAATCGCGCCGCTGACTTTGACATTATTAATCACGCGCCAGGCCGGCGCGAATCAAGTTATTAAATTTCCGCGCCATTCGTGATCGCGCGGTTCTCAAAGAACGCCGATACCCCGGCGCCGATCGATTTCGATACAACAGGTGTTTCTACGCGGGCGCCAACTATTTCGGCTGCTTCGATCATTAATTTCCCAGCGTGAATCGGAATTTCGAATCTGCGGAATGCCTCGCCTTTGTTCCGCCGCGGTGTATCACCGGCGACCGTGTTTTCGCGAAACTAACCGTAACTCCGTCGGATTAATCAACAATTAAAACACATTGAGCAAACTCGGGTCGTACGTTTTCTCGGGAGGGAACGCGGACTGCTGTAGTCATTTTCGCAGAATTCCCAGCGCGGCTTTCATTGTTCGTATAATCACTTTTATGATTCAAAACGCTAATTAGCATACCGTGCAGTTTACAACAAATATCGCGAATTGCGCGGTACCGCTGCTACTTTTTCTTTCCCCCCACCCGACCCGTTCTTTTCGTCCAACTCGATCTGATTAAATATCAATTCAATTTGACGTTTAATAGGGTGCTATGTTTTTTTAAAATTAATTACTGAATGGAAGAACTGAGAAACGAAGATTGGCGTTTGATGAAGCGAAATGGTTTATTTTACAGCTAGGACAGAAAATAGATGATTTTAGCAAAATAAATATGAGCAAATGTTTTCCGATAAACTCGATTATTATTTTATTCCTCTTAATATAAAGTAGTCATATTTTTACTACAATTATTTTTATAATTTTATTAAACATTTTATAAATCGAAGAACCAAGTTTGCCATTTGAATTAAAAAATCCAATCATTTAGATTGGCATCGTCACCATTCTTCTTTCTCATTCTGCAGCACCAAACGCTTCTATCAAATTTTTCATAACTTGCAGCATTTTCCACTTGCTGCACGACTCCTCGTATCTCCTTCCATTCGAAGCGTCCTGTCACTTCGTTGTCAATTATTCGCGTCAATCAAAGTGCAACAAGTAAATGAACCTATCGCTCTGCCTTGCGCATAATTAACAACAATTTTTGTTACCCCGTCGGGGGCTCGCGTTTGTGTAATACAATCTGACGTTACAATCAATAATATCGGTGCCTCAGTCTCCGACTATTAATCTACACGACGACGAGCAAAGGACTTTGTTATCCAACCTCCTAGTTTGATTACACAGCTTATAGCCAGCGCCACAGTGTATCAACGATAATCGACTTCGATTCAGCAAGCTGCCCGGGGATGACGTCGCCCGTCGGCCAACTTTGCCGCGACAAAATCGCACCCCCCGTGGTAGCTTTTTTTTGTGACTTTAGTTGCCTTCGCTGCAACTACAAAGATCGCGCTTCGGGCGGTGAAAAGGACTTTCGGTCGTCGGGCAAAAGGGCGAGGCCCTCGAGGAAAAAAGGGCTCGGGCTCACGTGGGGCTTTCTAATTTATTTCACGTTACTCTTATTAGGAACAATCGTTCGGCCCGCGGATCTAATTGTCGGGTTATTGACTTTGCAACTGGGTCGTGTTTTCCTACTTAATCACTGCAGGATTCTGGTATAAATTTGAATTATCGTTGTAAGTGCGTTGCTTTTGTTGGACTGCTGAAAAGTGCGGTGCGGATTTTACTAATATTTACTCAAAAGGGTTGTTTGGCACAAAATAAAGTACGAGTTTTCAGAATAAGTGAAGAATGTACACTATGAAAAAAATTAAATAATTTTTAAAATTAAAGATTACATTAAAATAGTCTACAAGAGGTTTGCTCTAAATTTGAAATGAGCAATTTCATTGATTGAATTTTACACTGCCAATTTCGTTTTACAGTGTATATAATTAAAATGTGCAGTCTTTTTTTATATTGTAATTTTTATGCAAACCACTAGCACTTTACAAACAACGAGTCGTTAATTCCACTTAAAAGTCCCTTTTGCAAAGCACTCGCAGTTGAATTGAAGATTAAAAACTAATGGATATTAGTTGACGAAGGTCGATGATGTTTCTGTGGATGGTTGTATGATCGAGGAAAATGGAAAGATTAAAGAGAAATTCATATTCAGAAAAAATTGCGGCCTTTTTCGCCTTCAATTTCCCTCTCCTTCTCCGCCACAAAGCATTCGCTTTTAAATGTTTAATTTGCGTTCGGTCAAAGAGCGTATATTTCAAATAATTTTCCTTTTAACGTGTTTCAAACCAAATCCCCAGGAAACCGATGCTTTGGAACATTAATTGAAAGACAAAGAGGAGAGGGAGTTTGGTAGATCGAACCATATTCTGTCTCCGTTCCCCGCTATATCGAATAATGTAGCTGGCAACAAGATATTCCGATATACTCCCGTAAGACTATCATATCTCAGATGGGATTGTGCGCGGATCACTGAAATATTCGTCGCGGAATCCCGCACGACGGGCGATCCAAAGCCGGCGAAAAGGACGTCGTCTTGCCGGTGATTTAATCCCGCGATTAATCTTCCGGTTACGATCGTTTGCGCGGCCATTTAGCCGTCCGTCTGTCAAAAACTTCGGTCGTTCGGGGTGTCATCCTCGAAACCAGCAGCCAGCCGCTGATCCCCTGGCTGCTCGTTGAGAGAAAAAGAAAACAACGGGTGGAGAGGCGCGTTTCCACGCAGATGCAAGTCTTTCGGTCGGTCGATTCAAAAGAATCAACGGATTCAGGCAATTGGCTGCAAATCCAAGTCATTTGAAAAGAACAATCTTTGGTTTGTTTGGACTAATTTATCAGCAGAAAGTTTAATTTTAGAGGAAGAAAAACACTACCTTTTGTAATAATTGATTTAAGTTTCCAAGAATGGGAAATCTGGCATCGATTAATTGAGATAAATTTTTGAACACGTGAGATGAATTTAGTTAGATTTTTGAAGATATCCCTAAAAGGAATATCTGATAATTCAATAGTTGACTGTAAAAAATCAGTGAATTAATTCATTTAGCATATCATAAAAATTTTCTACTTTGTATGATGCATATCCGACATTCCGGACCAGATATCCCATGCTCATACAAAATACCTAATCTACCTTCCAGGGAACATAAATTCAACACCAACTCACCCCACCAACCAATAAACTGAAAGATATTAACCTCGCCATCATTCCATTAAAACAATCTCCGAAGAGTAACAAAACTCACATTCTCGACACCAAATCCCTCTCTCAAAAAAGAAAGGAAAACGTAAGCTCACCCCAGCTGAAACCCCAAATAACATCACTGCCAAACAAAAGCCCGGAGCATATTATCGTCACCATCTTCTCGTGGCAACAAATCTCATTCTCTTGAGAAACGCCGACAGAAATATCTACCGATCGTGGAAATTCAATGAGAAAGAGAGAGAGAGAGAAAAAGGAGTCATGAATCGGTGCGTCGAGTGATGAAGACACCGGTCCTTCGATTGATTGGTCCGGCAAAGACGAAAGCATCCGGAGTGATGTTGGGAGCTGGGGTGGGAGGGCGAGGGGGTGGCGAGTGTCTGCCGGTGGCTCGGAGCTGGAGTGAAATTGGACTGCCGGATTGGGGGAGGGAGGGGGGGGGGGGGGGAGGGGGGGAGGGGTGAAAAGAGGATCGGCGGAAAAAGACTCGAGTATCATCTTTCACTTTTATTTTTATTGCCCTCAACGGCAATATTGCCGGGAAAATTGTTTCCCGGGCGCGTTAAAAAATTGAACAATTTTGTTTTGTTTTTTTTAAACAACATATTTCGCGGGAAAAGACTATATTTCAGGGTCTATTGTTTTGCAAAATGAATGAATGTTTACGTACTGCTTTGCATTACCACGCGCAAGTCCGCTGCGCGCGCGCCCTCTGTATTTGATTTATCTGATAGCCGCGCATACGAATTCCCCGTTACATTATGTACGTTTCGGAGCATGTGTGCTCGAATTGATACGCGTGCTTGTAGGTGTGCGTGTTTGCGCTCGCGCGTAAAGCCACATTTGCGTCGATTCGCCTTTGTGGTCGCGCGTGCGTGCGTTGTCAATAAACTCGCTGCAAAAACCAAGTGTTTTCAGTGCGTTTGCAAATAAATCACTCAATTATTTTCCACGAACCACTTGTGCAAATTTCACAATATTTTCAGCGCGTAATACTTTCTATGTCGTTTCGTGTGCCACCTAACCTAAAAAGTATGAAATTATCGAAAATGTTCAAGTGCTTGGAATTAAAACAGTCAAACATATATTGTTTGTCTTCGAAAACACTTGTGGTTTATGAACACATAATGCATTATATATTATGTGTTATATCTTGTATATCATATAACACATAACACACGTGGAACCTCAGCTTTGAAATTCGCTATAAAGAATTATAAGTTTATTGAAAAAAAGTTGTCTTTCAACGTTCGTTTTGAAATATAAGTTTTGCTTTGAAGAATATGTCAACGCACGTATACGTCAAACAGGGAGGGGGTAAATTTGCAGAAAAAGCTGCTTGAAGCGATTAATCAGGCGAATTAATGGAAACATAACGAATAGAGGTTCTTTCGTCGAAGTCGATGAATCGTGCGGGGCCCTGAATGGTCGAGTGTACGGTTTCAATGAATAATCGGGGAATTAATTGGCGATAAACAAGTGGTCGTAAACGCGAACAAATATTGGGACGGGCGTGATAAAAGCGTCGACAGACGCGGAAGGAACGAAGCCGAACGACTCTCGACCTTAGTTTACTTAAATAGCCGCGCGGCGCTCGCGGGTCGCTGGGATTAAACGCCGAAATCGGGGAATTGATTCGATCGTCCCGGCGAAAACAAAGCCGGGCGAAAATGAGCTCGTCGAGCGAAATTATCCACGGTCGGGTGTTGTCTGATCAACGAGCCGATACGATTTTTCTTTCGGCCGATTATTAACTAATGCAACGAGTTTATTAATTTCGCGAATCAATTTGCTGATTGAGGTATGATTAAAAATAATGTACGTTAATTCGCCGGCAAATGATACGCGGCAAACGTTGGACGACGAGCGGGGTTTGACGATAACGTAAACGCGGAATGACATTTCAATTACGTTAAATTGTTGAAATTATTTGTTTCAAGTTACCAGCGGCAAATTCAATGCCTCTTGTTTTCATTCGGGACTGCAATTTATCGTTGTTGCTGATTTTTAATTACTTTGTTACACGCGCCGATTATTTCGTACTGTCACAAAAGGAATTAAATTAATGAACGTAACTAATTCGTTTAATGAAAATTTGATTGTTACGATCAAATGTTTACGCACACGATTGGAAAAAAAAAAAATGGGAAAAAAACTGCGAAATCAGATTATATGCGACTGAAACTTTATCAAACACTTTTTTTTTTAATGAAAACAAAGGTTCGGTTTTAATTCAATATTAAAGTGTTATGAATATAGAAGTAAAACACGATTCAACATAAGAAAATCAACATCAGTATAAATGCTACTCCAAACATATATATTAATTACTAATTTCTGTATTAATATAACATTTTATATTTAATTTTTAACGCAGTGTTGCCAATACATCGACTCGACGTTAATTTGTAGATAAAATTCGATTAATCGCGTAATTAAATACTGTCCCCAATAATCGTTTCAATTCCAACTTTAACGTGACAAAGTTTTTACATCTTGCAACATTTACTCGCGCGACTCCGACATAAGTTACGTCGAAGTGACATAAAATTTTTCTCCTCGCGACTCGGATTAATCGCTTGTCAATAATCAGTTGATCGAATTTCGTCCGAGCACTTGGCCGGCGGGTCGATCGATTTTTCACGAGTCGTGGAACTTTTTGCCGAGCATTGTGCGCTCGCGCGCCGTCGGGAAATTCTCATCTTCCATTCCAGCCTACAACAACAATCGTTATTCGGCTTCCTGTCTTTGTACGAAATCCGCCTGTCCGAACCAGGTGCGCCGCCAGACGTTTTCTTCCTAGACCTCGCCGGCTTTTCGTTTCCTCTCATCTTTTTCGCCACTTGTTCGTCCTTTTCTTACTTTTTCTTTTTTTTTCTCTTTTCCTTTTTTGCTACACGCCGCGACCCAGCGACAAATTTTATCTCGGAAAACGAACCGTGGACTCGACAAATCACCAAATAAATTACCGACCTGGGCGTCAACGTTTATATACTTCACATTTTAATAGTCACTTTGGAGAATACTTTTTGCCACCTAGAGAGGTCTCTTTTTCCCGTTCGCTCAGAATCTTTCGGTTTAATAATTGAATGACACGCTGTAAAAATAATGTAAAAAGTGTAGCCAAGTTTGAGCTACTTATACCAATTAAATTATCGTAATGGTTTTTTACGTGCAGAAAGTTTTCGGCGTTTTTCAACGACGAATTTGAATCGAAGTTAGACTTAATTGTTACTAAATTTTACTTCTATTAATTTTGTTCTGAAACTGTATAGAAAAAGGAAAAACGAAAATTCCCTTTGTAAATCCCTTTCAAAGTTCTAATCCAAGTCCTAATAATATATCCAAATTATGCACCGAGAAAACTATATCGCACAATATGGATTGTAAAATTTCCAGCACGCTTATTGGTTGAAATGAAACAATCTAGCAACATCATTGGCTGGAGGTAGTTACGATATGATATCGTAAACAGTTTACTATATGAAATTGTCCACGTTGCAATATATGTTGTGGTGGTTACAATATAGTTTTCTCAGTGTAATAATAAAATAATGGAGCAAAACTTTATTTAAGTAGCTCTTTGTATTTATCTAAGTGTTTGTTGATTTCGTCTGTTACGAAAGTTGAAAACATGTTTATTTCCATGAGATATATATAGTTTGGGACAGTGGAGCAATTTTTTTCAAAACAGTCTCGTTTAGGAAACTTCGGATTAGTCAAGCATGCAAGGGATCCCGATACTTTTATTCCGGCCGTCAAAGAGAAAGTTTTCACTTTTCATTCTTCGAGTTCAGTCGAATTAAATAGTTGGAGATCAAACAATAAGCCGAGAGTGAACGTTTATTTGAAATAAAGTGCTTCGTTGTTTCCACTTTCTTGCTTATAGTTGTTCACAAACAGTAAACTTTGCCTACAATTTATCGATTACCAATTCATCGTATAGTTAAAAGTATTGTTTTTTTGTTTTTGTTTTTATAAAATCCGTGCTATGTTATTTTCCTGCAACAAAAAATGTCATTGGAACAAAAACATGTTCGATTTTGGACATTCGTTGTTAAATCAAGGACGTTTCAAGGTTAGATTGAAATTAAATTATTTCTGTTTCAACACTCGGTCTTTTTAATGAACCTGTTCTGGTTGCAATCACTTTTTTTCTTGTCTGTACTAGTAATATCTTTTTTTTTAATATCATTACGGAAAACGCTAAACAAAAAGTAAAATTTCAATTATGTTTGACTTCTTTCTCACGACAGCATTCATTTGCGCAATGCAACATTGTTAAGAGTTCACGACTTGCCTCGCATGTGTCTTTTTGCGACTTCTTATTCGCCCGCAATGTCTCTTTCTTTATTGATTTGTACCCGATCGTCCCACCCACGGAAAAACGAATTAATTCGATAAAACAAGAGGACATGTAAATAATTCATCCGGCCGGGCACATTTGAAAGCCATAAACGTGCCTCGCTGAGAAAAAGAAAAAAAAGGAAGAAACGGCACGAAAGGAAACGAACTTAAAGAGTAAAATATTATTAAGCAAAAGCGCGGGATAAGTAAACGTTTGAATTGAAAATAAAACAAAAATATGTGCCAAAAATAATTGCACTACGAACGCAAGTGTCTTCTTTCATTTATATATTTTTCATGAAATACCAAAAGTTGTTTCTTTAAAGTCCGATTAATAAAACGATTATTAAAATTTAAGTTTCATAATAAAAGTACTGTTATTTGATTGTTCTAAAATATCCCAAAACATAGTAACTTTTATTACGTATAAAAGAAATTTTCAGTATTGATTAATAATTAATACCATTTTTAATCATTAATATTAATGTAACATTTATTAACTTTGATACCATTTTCCTCTTAGTACAGTGTTTTGGAAATGCAAAGTGTTCGGAATGCGATGCGTACGTTTCGCTCATGTTTCGGCGCGTTGAAAATGGCACGCGGATTACGTCAACATAAGCGGTGGGTGCGTTCATCGTTGGCGCGCGGCCGTTTTTTATCGCGACGAGAGAATCGGGCCGGCGACTCGATCGGCCACGTGCCAATGACGCGCTCCTCCAATTTCCCACCTTGCCGTACGCAGAACGCTTCGCAGCCGGTTACCCTTCCGACTCGCGTTACTCATAACAACAAATCGGCTTAGTCGGTCCCGAGGATTTCCACGTTATCTGTTGCCGGTCTCGGAAACGGCTCTTCGGATTTACTACTTGACTTCTTCGTACTATAAAAATAATGTGCATGAAGGTCCCAATATTTTTTTTTTTTTTTTTTTTTTTATATCAAAAATGAATTTGAATTTGAAAAAAATTTAAAGAAAATAATTGTTCTTTGTTATCGATAAATGTACCATTTAATTTTCCTTGGAAACATTTCAAGTTAGTTTGCTGTTTTTCCTGATTATAACTATTAAAAGAAAAATTTAATTCGTGTAATTTGTCCAAGTTTGAATGCACTGATAAAAGAACGTTAGGAATTTAAAGCACGCTGGAAACAAGTGTCTCATTTTGAAACGTTTTTGATGTTTCGGATACTTTGATGTTTCGGATACTTACATAAACTTGAATAACAAACTCCTTTTTAATTAAAACTGAATTATATATAACGCAATTGTAATTATTCGAAAAGTGTTATTATTCTAATCAGCGAAACTTGTCTGTTGCAGGTACGTTTTAGAGAAGCCGCAGGTCATGACGGACGAAAAATTGCGACACAATGTCCACGGGGTTTTGCGCAGGTAAAGCAAGCACTGAGAAAAAAAAGTTGAAACTGAAACTTCAACCGAAGTTTCAGTTGAACTATTGCACTGTCGATGTTTTTCGTTGTAAAAAGACAAATTTATTCTCACTTAATTTTTTCGTAATTAAACACCGTCAATTCAACATTGATTGACGAAAACAATTCAAACTTCAGCCGATTTCAAACAACTGAATTTCTGATCGAAATGCATTAATCACATGAAATAATTAACGATTTAAAGTCAATTTATGATGTAAAGTTAAAATCTGACCGAACAACTGAACCGTTTTTTCTCAGTGAAAGTAAGCGCTACCGTAAATCGGTCCATAATCTAAGATTCGCGTAGAATTTAATAAACACTGCGATCCGGCCGTACATTTTTCCTCGGGTAATACGAAACCGATTGTCGCTGTCAAGTGCGCGCGATAAGCCAGACCAGCTGGCACAATTGCGCATTGTCAAAGTGATTCCTCAAGTCCGATGTCACGGAGCTAGTGTCTTTTCGAATTACAATTTCTAAATATAAAATTAAAACTTTTAAATATAACCCAGCAAATGTTTGATAATGGGAGAATGGTTCGAGCCTTAAAAATTGCAATTTCTTAGATAATTGTGGGCTGTGAAACTGCCAAAGCA
>JABFOV010006636.1:0-10409 GCA_022817685.1 Aradophagus sp. ZL-2020
TTGCTATATAGCATGTTTGCGTGAACTATGCAGCTAGAACTTTAAGTTCGATGCATTTATTACTAAGCTTATTAGAAGTGGGGTTTTGTGTATTAATGGTCTTTTTTGGTCAAGTTTGTTACGAGTTATTGTTCAATGAATTTATGCAGCCAACTCGCTCGTTCGCGCGCGCGCGATTTTGCATACAGTCAAGCGTGTTCACGTTTATTCAGCATGATTCACCGTACAAATATGATCGCGCCGAGTTGTGTAATGTTAATAGATTACATTGCAATTATAATTCGGTTTCTCCTCTTACTATACACTAGTTGTAGGTGGATTCTAAAAGCTCCATTTACAGGACAATCGAAATTTAATTAAAATCGAACACGATTCAGTTAAGGGCATCGATAACTTTACAGTACAAAGATCGGTCATCAAAATAGATAAAAAATAAATTTTAACGCATTTTCGGTATTCCTATTTTTGACTAAACTGTTGAAATTTACTGATAACGTTTTTGGTTATTTGTTACATTAAATCATTTTCGATAGAACATCAAACACAGTTATTTCCATTGTGTTAAATTCTAATAATTTTTCGCTTCAATTTGATTGTAACAGAGAGGAATTTGTTTCTTTGAAAGAACATAAACCATATCAATAAGTTGGTATAATCAAAATCGATAATTGCAGAGTTTTGTATTCTGTGATAAAAAAAGACAATTTCTCTGAAATGGCGTTGATAAAAAGCAAGAACTCCCATTTATTAAAATAAATGAATCTAAAACGACACTTCAAAGTAATTTCAATATTTGTACATTGAATTTAATTTCTCTGTAATTTCAGTGCTCACGTTAAATTTTATGACTTTTGAAGTGCACTTTGTTAATTTCTTACTTTAGCGATAGAATAATTTTGTAATCGATCAAGTTGCAAACTCTCGACATACTTAATAGAATGTTCAATTGTAGTAACATCAAACAGATTGGAAATTTATTTTTTCAAATCGATACTTCTCTTTAGAAAACGTCGCATCGTTGATATACGCAGACAGACTTTTCATTCCGTCGTTTCGCGAATCGCAATTGTATAAAGTGGCCGAAAAGTTTACTTTTATGCGTAATTACGGTTAATATTTGCGGGGATAAAAGTGATTTGATGAAATTACGATATCGCGGGGCTTTTTATTGTCCGCGAATAATCTCGTTGGGACAGTAATGGTCAGGCGAAACGAGCGGCCGGGCGATAAATTAACAATTTTCCAGCGGGTCTTTTTACAGTGGGAATAAAAACCGCGAGCCGGGCGCGCGCCGGCAAATCTTTCTCCGGTGTGTCGTTAAGGGAATAAATACCCGGCGCGTCCGATCGCAATGTCGCCATCCATCTTTCTTCGGCCGCTCGGCCAACAAACACTTTGCGTTCCGCTCGTCGACGGTTCTTGTCGAGCCGTTGTATTCCAGCCAGCTACGTGCTTCGCTTTCGAAGGATTGACGGTTCGTTGTGCCGAATCAAAATGGACTTTGTTTTGTCATTCGTCGATCGATACTCGTTTTCACACGAACCATTCGAACAAATAATACATAATGAATGCATTTTCCATGATTACAACCACTTCAGTGTCATTTTTTCGATCTTCAGATTTATGTTATTATGAAAGTAACCGAACTCTTCGAATTACACATTTTGAGACCGAAAAAATTGTGACAATCTTGTTTAAATTAATAATACTTTCAATGAATATTTTTTCTTTTTCCCGAGTAAAAAAAAATTTAGGTCTTAATTTGATCAAATGTGACCAACTAAAAATCGGAATGGAAATGATCAAAATTGATTCGTTTCAGATCAAAATAGGATAAAATCTAAATCATTAATTGTTAATAAAATTGGAGTCATTAATCAATAAATTTTATTCGTCATTATTGGATTAAATTTTTATCTTGTTTTGTTTTGATCTGAAACTAATTAGTTTTGATAATTTCCATTCCGATTTTTGGTTGGTCACATTTGATCAAATTGAGACTTCAACTTTTTTTACTCGGGTTGATTAGAACTCATACATTTCGTAAATTCAACACTTTTTTATCTTGATTCAGAAAGAGAGTTCAATTATTGTCAATTTTCGATTTTGTTGTTTCTCTTCCGACTGGAAAAATACGTTATAAGTCAGAATCACAACAAATTGTTTCATAATTCAAACCATCGCAGTAAAAACCATTTAAGTCAACATTTGCAGCAATTAAAAAAACATACATGTGCCATGACCAAATAGTAAAATTTACTACTTAAAAGGTAAAATCACTGGTTTCACTTGTAATTCCTAGTATTCATCAGTAACTTTACTATTTGATTCTTCCAGCTTATTGCGAAAAAAAATTTGATAACACGTAGCTTACTTTCTATCAGTCATGATGGCGGGGCGGGAGGGGGGGGGGTGATTTAAAAGCAGCTTTTCCGCTCGGATGAACGTCGTTGCTTGATAATTATATTTCCGCCGGGTTAGGAAGTACAGTAACAAGCGATCGAGCGACGGAAGAAAGGCCAATAGACCCGGGAGCATTTTCGCGTTGATATTATCGAATACTACTTACATTTATTTCGTAAACACTCCCAAGGAAAACGTAAGTCGTTCGGCGTAAATCGTTCCTTCTTTACGAGAAAAGGCTGCCGAGTAAATTGTCGTGCTCTCAATAGTTACTTCCAAGATTACAGAGGTTTCGGCCGAGGGTGGGGGGAAAAAAAAATATTGCGCGAATTTTTCGTTTTTCTTTGCCGTGTTATTGCGATCGCGCGCGCAACAAGAGAACTTAAATCAATGGAGATAAGATCGCGCGTCTCTAAATCCACCGATGAAAAGCAATTGTTGCGATAAACGAGCTATCGATTTGACCGGCGAAAAATTGCAACGAAAATTTCACTGGACCTGTCGAAGCTCCGGCCGGTCCGGGAATACGTACGTAATTGGAATTAAAGATATTATATCCCTTTATATATACGCACAATAGAGCGACCCTTGGTAGAGGGCGAAAAATAAAAGGGCCCCATCTCCCACTGAAACAGTAACAAGTAATAAAAAATAATACACGAAACCTTTATTTTATTTTATTTTATTTCACTAGCATCACGTGCATCAAAACTTCATTAGTTTTTGTGATATTTTCCACTATTTTGCAAAATTTCGACACGACTAAAATTTTTTTTTTCTTAATAAAACATATATTCATGCCATAACACTGGATTCCTTTTGCTTCGTTGCACAGTGTACATTGATTGTATTTTTTATTATTGTTCATTTATTTATTTATTTGTCAATTTATGATTAATATTTATTTATTAGATTGTTCGATACAATTTTATTTGACTAAAATTGCATTTCGAAATAAACTAATTTTTAACTTTTAAATAAATATTATATTTATTTGTATATTTGTTTGATTTTCTATACAGTATTATAATATAATCTTATTTACATTGGACACGTGTTACTTGTGAAGTAAAATAAAATGAGGGTTACGTAAATTATTTTTTCATCATTTGGAAATGTTTTATGGGACAGCAAGTCTTTTCTATTTTTGACCCCTACTAAGGACCATCCTATTACAAAAAGTGACACTTCCCCATGCCCTAGCGAACCCTAATCTTGATTTGCCGTAACTTTGTGAAACCGAATGAAATTTAATTAAAAAAATATTTCGCAACTCGACGCTCACGGCGATTTTTCCGCTTGTCCCATCTGAAGTTCGTTAGTGCCAATTTGGTGGTTTCACTGAACGCGAGCATGGATAACTCATTATTGAACTTCTTCTTCATACCAGTAAAAGTTGTTATAGTGAAACATTTTTTCATAAAGTTTTGTTTGTTTGAAAAGCAACGGATTTATATTAAGGGTAATTAAATTAAAATCTATATAAAGGGATATTACAAAAGGGAATTACAAACAAAAAATTGTTAGAAAAAAATGTAAATTGCGACTTTGTTGAATGACGTTTGTAATTTAGACACACAACTTAATTTATCCATAAAAACGATTTTATGAACAAAAAAATAGAACACAGTATTCTTTGTTTTTATACGTGGATGAGTATAAGTGCAAATTAGAAATGAAATTTCATACCTACCGAATTTCACATTATTTCAACACTGCACAGTAATCGTCTTTAAACGCATATCTCTTAATCTGCTTACTTTGACTGCGGAAACTTGTTGAACTCATGTTGCTACATCAACAATTAGCACATCATTGGGTCCCGTTGTAAATGCAGCAACAAATTCAAACGACAAATCAATCTTTTTGGCTTGAATAGTTTAATCAATTTAAAACTCGTTGAACTATACGTTTTCACATTCATTCAAGTTAATCCCATTGAAATCTCTTTGAATTCATACTATAATTTTTTTAAAATGGAGGTTTTTCGTTTAATTTGAATATATCCTTTATACGGAAAGTCGGCATATATATCACTACACTCTTTATGTTAGAAAAATTCATTCGAGTCAAAACAATCAGATACGACTGTCAAAAAACAGTCTCAAGATTGTCGTTCTTTCCCTTGTCAACGTAGTTCAATATTGAGAGAAAATTTTTAAATCCAGACTAAAGCAAATTGTTCGATGTATTTGTAAGACTTTGAAAATTTTCTCATAAATAACAACGAATAAATACAAAATGAATGAACAAGTAAATATATAAGATTGTAAAAAAATTAAAAAAGTAAAAGTTCAGTTTTGCAAAAGCGATTATTAAACTAATTAAAATCAACGTTAATCCAAAATTGCAAAAGTAAGCAATTTAAGCTGCTTCATTATTTTATAAATGTTCTAATTAAAAACAAAACCAATCATCTAATATGAAGACATAAATGTATTTTCAAAAGTATTTTGAAAAATCTTTTTTCTTAGATAATCCACATAAAATTAATACTTGCCCGATTTGGAGGGTCTGGCAATCAAATTAGAAATAATAAGGTTGGTAAGTAAATTTAAAAGTTCATCGAATTGAATAATTTGATCCCTTGACGATAAGATAACATTTTGAACCAACATTTTCTAAATTAAAATTCCAATGCTTCTTAAACTATACCTAACAATAGTGTAAGATTTATATTCATCTTCAGATAAGCCTTTTCTTATTCGCAAACTAAGGTCGACCCTTCACAATGATATCCCAATGCCGAACAAGTTTTGTGGTAACGCCAGAAAATATTGTCAAAAAATTGATCTAAGTTTTACCATTTGGTCTTATTCACCCATAAAGCCGCATTGATGGAAGCTCAACCGTGTTGAAAAACAGTTTCCCAGCGACGCGAGATTATCCCCGGAGCATCAATTGCATTATTTCGAGCAATAACCCCGCGTGCTCGTACGCACTCATAATCCCCCGAACACATTCTTGATTACTCACGTCTCAAATTTATGTAAGAAACGTACAGCCCTTGACTCGTTTACATAAGAAATCGATAGCGCGTCGCACTCGTCTCGGCGGTTATGTGCCTCGGTCGTTATTGCGTTATAGATGGCTCTCCCCAAGTGACGAGGCAACATCTCATGTACTTTTCCGTCGCACCGAACCGGGCCCGTCGCGCGTTTGTTTCCGCGGGATATCAGTCATCCAACTTTAAGGTACCGGCGATCTCACTTTACGATGTAATTAATTTGATGAAGTGATTTATTGCGGCTATTACACGTTCGCCGTGGCAGCTTAAGACGCCGACGAAATAATCACTCGTACAAGAAAAGCAAAACTCACGCAATTATGTTTCATTCATTATTTTCGCATCCCCGTTACCACCGGAATACATTAGTACTAATTGCTTCTTTCCCAATAGACAAAGCCTCGTCCACGAGTGGCGTTGATGATGTGGGTACAATCCGCAGGATTTACATACAAATTATTATTGAACGTATCAACTATTGTTTTGATTACGTAGAAGCTTAGCACTACCTTAGTTTACCGCAATTCCGAAATAGGTTTGTTTTGTTCGCAGATAGATATCATTTACATCATTGAAATATTTTACCTTGGAATATTGTGGAAGATTTTAGTAAAATATGATACGATTGAATAAAAATTTAATTAATATTTTAAATAGTTAATTTATCTAATTATCAGGCAAGAAATAAATTCAGTTGTAAAAAATATTATTATTCTAGAAAGTAATGTTCAGTTGTTCAATCTAAAATAATTTGTTACATTATCATTCTAAATAATTATGAAATTAATTAAATTTCGTTCAGGCTTCAATAGATAATGAATGTTCGAATCTGGAGAATTAAATAGAAATTGAACGTGATAATTGAATTTATTGTTGTAATGAGGTGAAGGGTTGTATGTTATGGCGACAGAAATGCATCCATCAAAACTCTAAGTCCAAATAAAAGTACGGACCTTAACCATAAATCCGGTGGAACAGGGAAGCTTCGCGTCTATTAACCCCATCGTGGGCTTATCAAAAGCTGGCCACCGTCCAGGATCATTAGAAAACGGCTATTAATCTAATGTTCGTTCTTCTTGAGAGGAGGGCGGTAGTTTTTTACGATATATAAACATTCGGTTTTCCCGTGTTGGTGTAAAATGTTACGAAAATTATTGACAGATAATTTTTGAAAATAAATGAAGATGTCATAGAGCTTTTTTATGTTACACAAAAAAAATCCGATCCTAATAGTGTTCTCTTTCAAGTTAATTGAAGTAAATTGAGATTAAGAATAACTGAATAATAAAGTAACACTAATTTCAATTTATAACTAAACACTTTTACGCTATACTTTCGAACTAACCACTCCTCTAGATACGCCTTCGAGCATCTTAATAGTCCTCGGACGGTAAATTTCACTTTATCGCACGCTCTCTTGGTCCATAAAATAGCGTATATGCCTCAGACACAGCGGCGCCCTCGGTTATAAAATATACTCTTCTGAAAAGACACTGAAGACGATTTACAAGTTTAATTAAACGGAATTCAAATCATTGATTTTATGATCGTGATTTACATTTCTAGAAGTAATCATATTCAGAATAACGTTATCTTTCAATTAAATTCATGTATCGTCTCTCATAGAGGACTCTAATTCGAGCCCAATCTGGCAACATGATTTCCTAATAATAACAATCATAACCGCAACTTCGACTAAGACCATTTCAAGCTGCCGACTATTAGGTATGACAAACTCCGCGAGAGAAGCATTGCGAAAGAAGCGTCTTTTCGAAGTCCGGTCGATAACAGGGAAATCTGCATCGATACACGCCGGCCCCTTAAGACAAAGTTTGCCGAATGGTAATGTGATTCGTGTGACTGTTGGACAAGTTTTCTGGGAACGCGCGGCATTCGGAAGGGGGACGCCGCTTATTTGCAATTGTAATCCGTAAATTTCGGTAAGCGCATAGTTAAAGGGACAGCAAGCCAGGCATTTCGCGTGGCCTGCCGCTTCGTACGCCATAGCAGCCACTCGCAGTTAGCGAGCGCCTCGCTGACGGCAGAGGTCGCTAGCGCGCGAATTTATCGCCGAGCGCTTCCAAGGCAGATGAGAAAAGCCCCGATATAACTGCCGGAAGTTGGCGGTACGCGGATCTATTAGGACGTGTTTATTTTGCGCGAGCATACGCACCGCAACGGCGCGGCGGAATTAACGCGGTCGTAAATTAAGCCGAGTTGGCCGCACTTTGTTGACGATACGAGTTTGCGATGAAAAACGTGGCCTTACGACCCTGCGTCGACCGAATGTTCGGTCTCGTCCACCTGTCCAGGAAGCGGGTCATAAAACCGTGAAACATTTGACCTCGTTATTTGCGCGGTACCCGGATGCGAATTAAACCAAGAACCCCGAGTGTGACAAGCACCATTGGACGTAAGCGGTTTAATAAAAATTAATTTCAAGCCGCTGCTCCGGATGATTCCGTTCCGCCGATGGAGCCAGAGTTTCGGGTCCATTGGAAGGAATGCAAAAGCAAGTCGAGGAGCGAGACTGTTTTAAATTTCATTTTAACGATATATATCGCTACTTAACGTACGTTAAGTAGATAGGACAAATGACTCTAATTCGCTCATTTATTTCTTTTATTGTTTTTATGAAATAAGACACGATGGATAATGTTATTATTTTCTTGTTCTCGTTATATGTTACACCGTGTACGTGAAATAGAAAAAGACGGCGAGTCGTATTCTTATCTCTTTCCCCTCGCTTCTTTCTTCGCGTTGGAGAAATTTGTGCGGATGCCTTCGAGTCGACCGAACTTCCGAGCATGATTCCATTCGCTTGTCAGATGAGCGCCGACGAAGCCTTCATTACGGGGTCAAATGTCAGTCTTTGATTTTCTTGTGCCCGTTTTAGAGCCTTGTTATCAGTGTACACCTAAGCCCTAGCAGTATACCGAACTTCCGCTCGACGTGCGCAACTTTGCGAAACACCGACAGTGTTATTTATGTGGTCAATTGAAGTTGACCGTCGACCGGCAACAGATTATAAGGGATTTAGTTAGTTCCGAGAGTAGATTTTAGAAGCGCGCCGCTACTTTCGCCGATGTTTCGTTAATGACGTGGATAGGCCATTTAACCCATGTCATTGAATTTCGCTACTTAGAAAATATAGGGAAGCCACCTGCAGAAAAGACTTTTCCACTCTGTGATTACGTCGGAGGCTCAATGTAATTCAGTTTTGCTGGTTATAAATATAAATATCATACTAATTTGGAGACTAATTATAAAGACAGTATTTACTTTGACGTAAACTTTCCGATATTAAATCAACATCGAAAAGTATATTAGTTCAAAGTTTTCGATGTAATGTTGATTCGAATTTGAATGTTGGTTCGAACTTGAAATATTGAGGGTGACAATACACACACATCGTATCTTACAGTAACACTTCATTAATGTATTTACGTTACTCCGACTAAACGGACCATTGAATCTTACTTAGAGATTATTCCATGCCGGCCTGAAATAATTAAATCCAAAACGCGCTTATTTATACCAGAATTTCGAGTGGCGGCAAAAATGAGTGTTTCCAAATGAAAAGAAGTTGGGTCGAAACGACGGCGATTTGTAAAGCTGCGACTCAAAGAGTAGCAGTACAATCGAGAAATCTCGGCTCGGATGCTGAGCCATTAAACTTCGCTGATAGTCGGCAATAAGAAAGTAATTGAAAGAATCGTCGCGATGCCCCTAATGAAATAAATTCTAGCGCGACGCAAGGCGGATACGCGCAACAGACGATGACCCGAATCGTTCGGGAGTTTCGTTTAATTAAACCAACAACGCTCGCTCGAAACAAACGTCGCTTGCAAAGGCGCGCGCGAAGCATCACTTTCGAGTCTAACACGTGTCAGCAGACGAATGGCAAGTCTTTTTTGTCACTAAAACGGTCGGGGTGAGTGGCGTGGATGTAACCTGGAAGAAGAAGTTTGCGATCCAGCGTCGTCTTTAACAAGTGCAGTTTCGGCGCGAAAACTTTTGCGAGCGTGGCATTGATGCAGTCGTAGAGGTGGCGGCGGGTAGTAAACTGTGAAAACCAGCTTGAGGTTGTCCAAATTTTCACTCGTGTAACTTCAGTAACAATCAACGCCCGGCTCCTTGGTTTATGAAATCGACCAGTCCTTTGTACATTTTTGTTCATCCGTGGTTCCTGTTGACTTCACCTTCTGACTTAATTAAAGTATTTTTTAATCTTATGTACAATATTTACTAACACAAAAATAATGCATTGAGTAAAGGAACAATTCCTCGGTTAAAGGTCAAATTTGTTTTGATATTTTGCCAAGAATAAAATTTCTTAAACCAAGAAAAGTGTTTCGGTTCAAAATACTAAGTGGTTGAGGTAAGAAACAATATCTTAAGAGGTTAAATTTAGATTTTTAACGAAGAAAGTAAACTCAGTGATTTTTGCACGATGTTAAAGATTGTTGTGAGCGATACGTTATACATGTACTTTACAAATTGTTTGTATGCATAAGTTGTAGAAGAAAAGTATTTTTAAATATTTCTTTGCAACGATTTACACAAACTTGATTTAACAGTACGTCAATTAATTATTTTTATTTTTAATGACTGTTCATGCTTGATATTCTATAATTATCGAAAGAAATTTAAAATACGTTTTCCCTGTGTTCTTTATGCTCCGATTATTTATTTTAAATAACGATACATTTCGCTCGATCTTGCTTCTTTTTAATGCTATTCACGTAAAGAAAGACCTTATCGTAATTAATAACTGACATTTTTCTGCTTATTTCCAACAATAGCAATCTGGCGGCCAGATTATGAAAGTACAGTGCATAGTTGAAGATAGTAATAATTTGGATTGCGTGGAGTCTAATCGGCCCTGTTTTAAAATTAGGCTTGATTATGGTGATTATATTCGTTAGATATAGTTGGGGCAAATTGTGACTCGAGCAAGTTTGTGACACATTTTTGTCGGCGGAGAAGCACTCAGAAC
>JABFOV010006637.1:0-10408 GCA_022817685.1 Aradophagus sp. ZL-2020
TTGGTGAAATATGGTTGTTTAAAACAAGGACTGATGGCACGGGGGATACCAGTTGGACTGTCACGTCGGAGGCCAGCGTTCAAATCTCGCATTGGATTTTTCAACACAAAGTCAATTTCGTCAGATAAATGCAATAAAAAACAACGACAAAGTGACTTAATATTTTTAATGAGTGTTTAAGAATTTACTAGACTGTCTAATAAAAAGCAAAAGATTCGTGACTTGTCCCCGATTTAATAAACCAGTCTAGTAATTTGTAATGAATTTCCAAACAGATTATACTAGGATTTTTCTCTCCGTGTTGGAATATTTTATTTTAAATTTTACTTTTTTCAATATTTTTAGAATTTAATTTCCTTCATTTGAATTCAATTTCGCACTTTTTTTGATCACATTTTTCGATTATACATTTCATATGTATTAAATTACGTAGAATATATTATAAAAATACATCACAATTCTCATGATATAATGTATTTTTAAAATATATTTGTTTACGTTTGTGGAAAGTCAAGTTTACGCCAGAAAAGTGTAGTGCAATTTTAATAGAAAAATAATGTAAACGCCACGAAAAGTAACACAATTCATAATATAGTGTCTAATTATAAAATGAATATAGTGTTGTCAGTTTCGATTTCTTGTCAGCATCGATACGGCGAGAAAAATGTAAACTTGTCTGCAGGTACTCACCACCTTAATCCGGTTCAATGGATTCCTCCTCGCGGCCATCTTCCATTCTCCGATTAATCCAATCCGTCAAGATAAGTCGAATGGACGTGACGATAATTCGGTTATGTCGAATATCTACTCCAGTTCGTTCTCACGCGTCTACCAACACTTCTTCGAGTCATTTCACGTTAAGAAACTCGTGCTGAAAATTACACCAAAAAATCACGTTGAAATAGGTCGATTAACGAATTACTCTACTTTCATATGCGTTTCACATTCATTTGAATTGATAAAAAAATATATATATATATTATATATATATATATACCAGTATAATTAAAGAAATGAAAATATTATATTTTATGATTTCTACAAAAATACTATAATTTCAAATTAAATAGTTTTCAATAAAAATTGTTTACAATTCCGGAACAAAACGAAGAACTTTCATTCCTAGAGACGATACGCCCTTGAGTTTTTTTACATCTCTAGGGCCGAAAATTCTATTCTTTTCGCTTTCGATTTGCGTAAAATTGAAAGATAGAAAAAAAAGTTATTTTAAAATAATAATACGATAAAAAGCTAGTCAAACTTTTGAACAAACGTATCGATTTTTATTCCGATAATGAATGCAGCGTTAAAATTCATAGCCATAATTTTCTTGCGGGTGAAACGACGGCTGTTCTGCGTCATCAAATAACATCGCGTTATTTTTCGGTACAAAATGACCGACGGCAGCACGCGCTGCGTACAAGAACAACGCGCTATGACGAGTTCACGGCGAAAAAGACACGCAGCCTGCCATTCCCAGGCAAAAGCCCAAGGCTAATGTCTATATCATTCTGACCCATACATATTCCATCTCCGACGGAAACTCGATTCCATGCGGCCAAACTGAGAAATCCGTTTTCATTATCGCCCCGTGTCTAACAATTATGACCGCTCAGTTTATTCGGCTTTGATCATAATGTTACGAAAATTCAAGTTACATTGCCGACCCGAAAATGTTTCTTACTTTTCTCGCGAGGAGGCGCACGTTTAAAAAGAATATCGCACGGATCGTTGAACAAATTTACTGCAATTTAAATATAATTGATTATAAATTATAAAAAAAAGAATAATTAATTAATAACCTCATATCTCGAAATTAATTTTTTCTCTATTGGATAGTACACTTTTATACTTTTACTACCATGACTTTTAGTTACTTAAAAAAAAATTCCAACGAATAAATATAATATTGAAATTTTAGGTTGTCAGGTTTCTTAATGTATGCGAAAGTTTTACTATAATTCGATGGCTGGGAAGAAAAATCCCCATTCTCAAACTGGCAATTAAGAACCCTCATTCTCAAACTGGCAATGAAAAACCCCCATTCTCAAATTGGTAATGAAAGACCCCCATTCTCAAATTGGCAATGAAAGACCCCCATTCTCAAATTGGCAATGAAAGACCCCCATTCTCAAACTGGCAATGAAAAACCCCCATTCTCAAATTGGTAATGAAAAACCCCCATTCTCAAACTGGCAATGAAGAACCCCCATTTTCAAACTTGCAATGAAAAACACCCATTCTTAAACTGGCAATGAAAAACCCCCATTCTCAAATTGGCAACGAAGAATCCCCAATCCGTATTCATTACCAGTGAGAGAATGGGGGTTTTTCATTGCCAGTTTGAGAACGGGGGCTTTTTATTGCCAGTTTGAGAATGGGGGTTTTTCTTCCCAACCATCGACATATGTATAAATGATTAGTTTTTAAAATCTAATCGTTTTATTAAAATTTTAACTTTTCACCGAAAAAAGCCCGTTTTGTATTCCGACAAAACGAAACTTACTGCATTTTCAATCAAGAATCAAATTCGGCACAAACGAATAAATGTAAACGCGCGAGAAGCGGAGACGGATTCGGTACAGTTACTTCGGGAGGGTTCCGCTCAAAGCGGGACTTATCCATACGCGAGAAAGGGAATCCTATTAAAACTTGGCGAATGCGTCAAACACCGGGCGATTACGTTGCCGTCGTCTTTAACCCGGACAATAGCCGTTTTTCGTATCCGCGTTTCTATTTGACCCATTATCCTCGACGCGGGCATTCGATCCGGAGTTTACACCGGCGCGACAAAACTTTTCTTGCCGGTTACTTCAACCGAACCCGTCTCGGCCGGAATTGTTCACATGGATTAGTGCGTCTGTTGCATTAAGGCCCCTCCCCCGCGCGACATTTGCATAAAGCTACGACGGTTTTATTCAAATACGAGCGTCGTTTAAAATTTAATTAAAACAAACGCCCGGGAATCGTTTCACCGTGAATTGGCGACGAAAAAATATAATGCCCCGGACATCGGAGCTAATTGTAATTATGTTCTCGCGAATGCGCCGCGCAAACAAGTTGAATCAATTATATGTTGTTAATCACTGACTCGGTTAATTTTGCGGGCCATTTTTGAAACGCCCGGTCGATAATGAGCGCGTATTAATGGGGGTGGAAAATCGGCAAGCGGCGCAATTTGAATGCCAATTCGACGGTTAATCGAGCGTAATTGTTGCGATTCACGCGGAGGATTCAAAAGTCGCGCGGGGCAATTGTCACGATTACTGTTTCGATTCATCAAAAATGGAAACAATGCAAAAGATTGTAGGGCTTGTTGTTTATCGATTGACAATTCACGACGAGCGGAACGATTGTTTCAATACTTTCACGTATTAAAATGGTGGGTTGATATCAATTTTATCCTGATTGATTTTAATAAAAAATTAGTATTCTATTTAAACCAATTACTTTAAAAATGAAAAAGAAGTTTTATCCTCGAATGGTAAGTGTTACAGAGTACACCGAGAAAACGATATTACACAATATGGATTGTAAAATTTCGAGCATGCTTATTGGTCGAAATCAAGCAATCTAGCAACGCCATTGGCTACACGCAGAGAAATACAAACATTGATTTGACAAAATTAATAATGTAAAACATATGTGATGTATCCAGAGAGTTGGTAGAAGATAATGGTTTTCGTACTTTTTGCTGTTTTACGCATGACATCTACATGTAAACATCTAAAATTTGGTAAAATCGACAAAATAACTCACTGAAGTGGGAAACAAATTAATACAGATTAACCAAATCACACATTAAATTGCGTTGACTCGCGTTCTCTGTGTGTGAAGTTAGCTGCGATATGATATCGTAAACAGTTTACCATACAAAATTATACACCTTACAATTTTTTGAAATTCGAAAAAGTTCGTTTCCATAATTTTCTACACTGTAAAGAAAGAATGTAAAATTACACTACATATCACGTAAAATTACAGTACAAATGTAAAAGCTAACCAATGAAATTGCTTCCTTTTGAAAAGCAGCGATTTCATTGGTTAGCTTTTACACGTTTACTGTAATTTTACATAACATCTAATGTAATTTTACATTCTTTTTTTACAGTGTAACAAAGTCGAATGTTTTCGTTGCAAGTGTCTCGGAAAAGTCAAAACGAAACTCGAAGGGGAAGGAAAGTAGTGGGTCGCGTGTTTTGTCATTCCCTGCCCCGTAACCTGTTCCACGCCAACTGCACGGATAGATCATCCACAATACGCAGGAAACGTTTGCTGCCGATTCATTACGTCACGCGGACAGTACAATAGCACGCCCAGCGTCACGAACCAGTTTGCGCATTTAATGATGCGTGCCACTTCCTTTTATAGAATGTATAACCGACTGATGAATTACGCTATGAATTAAATTGATTGCACGGGGGTTAATGATTTCCTTGTTTCCGTCCTTCCTTCAATCCGACTCGCGCATTCAAGTAACCGCGCTCTTGTAATTACTACTTTTTCGTGCCGAGATTTATGAAAGATGTATGAAGAAGTGGGTTCAAAAGTCTTCACACTCAAATGGAATATTGTATGTGGTAAATGAGTATATATTGTATACTCGTGTAGACTACACGTACTCGTAAAATAAAATTGCATTAAAAATTACAATATCTTAATCAAGACTTGATGAGATGCGTAATATCATTACTTTACTATTGTAACAAAATGTTGAATAAAAATGTAAAGTCGAAAAGTTATTTCGAAAATTTATTTCTCTTAATAAATGTGGTACTATACGTGAAAAATTATTGCATTTTATGCACTTATGTTTCCAGTGTACCAACGTGATATAATTTGTTTCAAATACTTTACTCTTCAACTACGTTTTCCACATTTATTACTGATAGAACTTTGAAACTAGCTCCGAATTATCGTAAGACCGAGACCGTTAATCTTAAACAATAACATGTCATCAAAATTTCAAAAATCATCGCGCTCATTAGACCTTGCAGTTGCATTCCTTTTGCACTTCCGTGAAAAAAAAAACTTTTCCACGATCTTCATTACGTCAGAGTGCCGCTGAAGATCGCTGAGTAGATGCCAAAACAGAACCGCGGCACGTCGTTATATTTCACGGAAGACAAAGGTGCCCGGTCAATATGTTAATCCGACCCCTTGAAGTGTTAAAAGTCACTCACCAGCACATCCTGCAGGAGTTCATGCTCGTCGAGGAGGATCACTTTGCAATGAAGCAACCGGGGCCTGCGATTTCCGGTGGGTCTTAAACCAGGGCAAAGCCACTCGACCACCATTTTCGTTTTCTTCCGTACTTCCTTAACTGATTCTCGATATCATTCTGAAAATTGTTTCGTTTTATTATAATTATTATTATTATTATACTACATTTTCAAATATAATAACAAATGTACACTGAGAAAAGCATATTGTAACCACTGCAAGATATATTGTAACGCGCACAATGTCATATAGTAAACTGTTTACGATATCATATCGTAACTACCTGTAGCCAATGACGTTGCTCGATTGCTTTGTTTCGACCAATAACCACGCTGGAAATTTTACAATCCATATTGTGCGATATAGTTTTCTCAGTGTATAAGCGAATTTAATGAAATTGTAAAATTATACCGTTGCAAACATCGTTAAAAAAACGTCTTTCACACGTTAAGAGAATAAATAAAAATTTGAAACATTTCCAAAGATTTTCTATATACAAAGACTCGATATGTATATTTGAAATAAGACATTGATATTCGCTGTGTAATATCAATAACCGACGTAATTTTTCACGAATATATCGTTACTTCCCACGTAAAAACACGGGATACATGGATGAAAACACCGTTGGAACAAGAAATTACTTATAACGGCTCGCCATGAGAGGAAACCCGGCATTGGGTCGTTAATTAGTCAATTTCCACGATTTTTCGGTGCTGCGTCGGTGAGAAAGAGGTCTCAAAATGAATGAAACGTAATCACCGCGGAGCCGACGAACGGTCCACGTTCGGTTGGACGTGCATCTGGCGAGAAGAAAGGATTTTGAATGTGCGTTACAACTGGTTGTCTCCGGTTGGTTCGTTTATCGACGAGAGAATAGACGCGAATGGAGAGTGAAAAAGAAGATAAAAAAATGGAGAAACGCAGATTCTCGAGTGATAAGTAAATGTCTTATCGACGGGATCGCCGTTAGTGTGAATCGAGTTAATTATGATGTAAATTTTTGTTCGCGTGAGGAATCAGATAAGAGATCTGGTGTCAGGAAAGTACACCGGTTAAGAGTAGGGCTTGCCTTTCGCGGCTGCGTTGTTTATTTTGGAATTCAATGATGCATGTAAAAGTTTCAATGATAAACCGATGAAAGTGCCGATGTCCTAGATTTGATCAACGCGCTGTTCGTTGATAATTTTTGTGGATGAATGTTTGTACAGTAGCGCAAATTCAGATTGGCAAGAAAATTTATTTTTTATAACGCTTCGAGGACTATAATGCCGTCATTGGGAATGCAAAACAAGTCGGAAAAACGTAAAACAAGCCCGCGAAACAAACTTTGAAATTTTGTCAATTTTTTTGTCCCAGACTGGGTCTTTATTCGACCCAAACGAACCACAAAAAAATCGATTTTTCATATTTCGGTCTAAACTTCACCTATAAGTCTGAAACTTTGCCTACACACTCTCTGAGGTACAGGGAACAATATTCAATCGATTCTAGACGTTTCGGAGAAATTTCAAAAATTTTCAATTTTCTGAGATTTTTCCAAGGGTAAAACAAGCCCTCGAAACAAACTGAAAAAAATTTTAAAATTCTTATTATAATTACTTCCTTTTTAATTATATAAACTTAACCCAAAAATTTACTTTTGTTTAAAAAAAAATTAAATTTGTATATAATGTAAGAAAGAGTAGATCACGAGAAGAAAGGTATCATTATTAGATGAACGGAAGACCATAAACTTTTTTTCACGTGAGAAGTGGAGAAACAATGTGTTGTAACTGGCTGTGAGTTTGACTTCGCAGAAATATGGATCTAGAATAGGTCGATCTAACGCAGGTCTCGCCATATATCACGGCAAGTGGGACTGGTACACGGTGTCTATACCTCCGGCAAGTGGGACCTCTGTCAGGTCACGTGACATTAATATAGCATTAGGACAGCGCGTCATGAAAATTATCTCGCGTGGTAGTCTAAAAGTTCAATTCTAAACCTAAATTTCTGATATTGATACTTTATCTCGCAAAACTTCTAACGTTTAACGTTTATACAAACATAGAATGATTTTTGGTTGAAATTTCAAACGAAAAATCCTTGAATTTTCATAAACTGATTGTTAGTTAAGAATTTCCCATTTGACTCGCTAAATTGTATAAGTTATATTTGACTAAAGATTTTAATTTAAATACCTTTGGTAAAAATCGAAATGAAAATTAGTTTTTCTTCGTTAACTGAAAAAACGTTTTCAAAAGCAAAAATAAAAATAAAGGTCAACAACTAATACCAGGATTGGGATTAAGATTAAGGTAAATGATAACGAGTATAACTCGGAAGCAAAAACTTGCAAAGCTTCTTTAATTTCAAAACGAAAATAATAATTTTGCGATTACGATTGCCTCCTCTCGGAGGAAGACAATTTAATTGCGTTGACACGACGCGAGAAATATAATCTGATCTTTCGTCTTCAATTAATAACGCACCCATTTCGTTTAAACGAAGCCACTTTGCGTATCGGAAGAATAAAGCGCCACTTTCGGTGCGCGTCGCGAGTTCAAGAAATGACAGATTTTCTTTTTTTTAATCGCTCGGCTTTTAATTATTGCGATTTCGCTTAATGGATGCCTCGACATTCTCGTTATTACTATAAACCCATAATAACAACAGCAACGAAAAAACGAATCTAATTTCCGCCATAGTTGCGAGCATAATAAACTTCCTCTTTTTTTTCAACTTTATCGCCAAGAAAACTGCAAGTGCAAAAGTCACCTCGCACGTTTATTAAATTACATACTTTATTTTATGAATAAACAAGATGAATTAATTGTCGGGCTGAATGAGCGCGCGCGTAAATGAATAGAGTCGGGTGACATGTAATAGGTGAAACGCGCGCCAAGTTTCAAGAGCACCCCTGCCGCGGAACACTTGAAAACGTTACTACGAACGCGCGAGGACACTTTTCTGTAGTCAGCTTTTACCGTTACGCCGCAATTTTTGCGCCGCGTCTTGAATAAGGGACCCCGCTGTGTTTCATTACTTGTATCAATACGTGCCCCGCGATTCACCGCAATACAATCATCACCCGGCCAAACTAACTCGTTAAATTTTTGACGCTCGTTTATTTAGCATTCCAAAATGACTGTTTCCGAAATCCACTCGTCGACTCGCGCTCACAATTACGATTCGCGGGAAATGAAAAAAGAAAAAAAAATGAAGGTTCTCGTTTTTAATGGCTTTAAAAGTTTGCTCCTTTTTTTGCAACTTTCTGTTCGCTTTTACTTGTTATGAATTGGTAGTTTGATTACGAACGAACAATGTTGAATTATCTAAAAAATCCGTGTGATTCAAAAGTTTGCATATTGAATATAATATGCACGGTAAATAAAAACTGAAATGAAATTTGCACAATAGTTGTATGGTTAGTTTGACTGTATTGTTGTGATACAAAAATAACATTAAAATAGAGATTATGATCTTGTGTTACGACCCAGTCGAAATCAACAGTTACCTGTGTAATCAGTTGGAAATTTTAATCAATATCAAAATTCAATCGACTCATCATGTTTTTCAAGACGTCGGATACAATTTCCGATTTATTTCCCGTAAAAAAGATATTCGCCGGGTATGAAACGTTGTAAAATGAGCTTAAAAAAAGAAATCGAAGTCAAGAGAACCAACTGCGCGGGAGTTTTTAATTTGCCCAAAGACCGTTCCTTTTTCCCCGCCGCGGGCGCAACGAAAAGTCGGAGAAATCCATTTGTTATTTTTTTTGTCCGTTGGGCTTGAAAAATGTTTTCGGACGCGAAGCCGGGAAAAGAATTTTGCATATTGCGTTTTGTTCGAATCGATATTTGCACGGCGCTTTTAAGAGCGCGCGGATAATATAAATCGTCGGGAGTATTTTATAAAATTTAATACACGTTGTGAGGTCGGTATTGTACGGGGAATAAATGATGGCTAGAGTAGCCTTGAGGCTGGTATAAGATAACACGCGCGCTTCAAAAAATACATTTAATGTGTTCAATTTATTACTTAATACAACGTCGTGATGCGAAAACCCATACTGAATAAGCAGGGAAACTGGTTGAACAAACAAAAAGATAATTTAATAAACATCGCGATCGGACGGCCAGGTCGCCATTGAAATTACACCCTTTTCTGCGCAAAATAAATCAGTGAAATGAAATTCGTCGAAAGCCGTAATTGATAAAGTAACGCTGTACCGTGATAAATAAAAATCTCGCCGTGGATCTGCGCGAGTGCGTTTATAGGTGACTTCGTAAAATTTTATTCGCATGGAAAGTTCGCGAAAAACAAACCTCAACAGACTTAACAACTTTTTTTTTTAACGAGTCAGTTTTGAACATACATAATGAACGAGTATAAACTTGAACAAAAAATTGTTGACGAATTTTTTTAATAAATTGCACAAAAGTAATGAAATATCACACACATATGAATAATGTGAAAGCAAGTAAAATTCTGTATTAACAAAAACTTACGAAGAAAGCAACAGTTCTTTTGCGATCATTTTTTGAAGTCTGAACTTTTAATTGATGAAGACATATACGTATAATTTCTTGTACATTGAAATATGACGGAAGTAGAAATATTTTTAAATTTGCAAATTTAATGATAACGTCAAAGTGTCAGTAATCGATAAAAAATGAATATAAATAAATACTATTTTATATTTATCGACAAAAAAAAATTAATTAAAATTTGATATTTTACAACAATCACGAACATTCAAAAGAAGCTTTAAAATGTATTACAATCTAACACCTGTTCAACTACTAGCTTCCTCAAAGTTGAAAACAAATTAAAACATCAATGCAAACTCGATGCAATAAATTAATTTCCGTCCCAATAACCAGAAGAACGTTTCCAAGAGCAACAAAAACTAGTGCACGATCCGCGGGCAGGAAGCTGCATCCTTGCTATGAAATCGACTCGCGATATTAATGTTGAGTGCGAGCATTGATTAGGAAAGCCACGAACGGGCGACCGGTAAAAACTGGAGTAACAAAAAAAGATGAAGAAGCGCGTGAAAACAAAAGCAAAAAAAAAAACAGTAAGAACAAGAATAAAAGCAAAAAGAAACAAAACAGCAACGCCCCGAACTGGTTGCGGCGGGAATCGGAGGAAAAGTGCCTTCGTTTGATATCTTCCTCGGCTACCGAGGGAGAAGGGG